>JANHFX010026609.1:0-66930 GCA_027560015.1 Chloroceryle amazona | reverse complement strand
GGGGAGCTGTACAGAGCAATAAGGTCTCCCCTCAGCCTTCTCTTCTCAAGGCTAAACAGCCCCAGATCCTTCAGCCTCTCCTCACGAGACACATGCTCCAGACCCTTTCCTAGCTTGGTAGCCACCTCTGTACCCTCTACAGCACCTCAACATCCTTCCTGGAATGCCCGAGTTGGGACAGAGCTAGAATGGCAGGATAACTGATCGGAGTGATCTTGGGTTTTGGGGAAATGGAATCTTGTTGTGTAGAGGAGAGGTTTTTTTAGAAGAACTAGAAGCTTGATTGATAAAGGGAACCTTTTAAAGATAGGCTTTAGTTAATTATCTCAGTCCATTATATTCTGATTCTACACAGCACCATGGCAGACATATCCTTATTAGGGATGGGATGTGTCACACAGGTTTAGAAAGTTGAGAACTTACCCTTTGGTGACACTTCCAGTGTAATCCTGGTGGAAGGTGTTCATGGTGCTTAAAACCAGTCTGGAGGAAATGTAAAATTGCACTGGGAAAATTTGCCAGAGCCAAAGACTGGAGAAGGAAGGAGTAGGAGGGACGGGTCAATCCAGACCTCTTCAGAGAGCATAGTCCCTTCTCTGAACAGTCAAACTCAACTGGAGCCAAATCAAAAGTGATGCATCTCCGAGGTGACAACACAGCTCATGCTTAGACGGTGAGGATTGTGTTCTGCAAACCAACACCTCTAAGAAGAGCTTTGGAGTGGTGTAGGTAAAATCTCTGTATAGAAGGGACCCTGCTTTGAGCAACATTAGCTTTCCATGGTGGTCTTCCATAGTCAGTGCTTCAGGGGTTTGTGAAGCAGTTGAAAGCAGTTCAAAGAGGTGCTACGGATGGGACTCAAACTCTAGGAGAGCTGGAGCTGCCATACTGTAAGAGATGTGATGAGCTCGCTCAGGTTGGTGTGGTCAAGAGAAAATTAAGACTTTGAGTCTGCAAGTACTGTGTGGGAACAGGGCCGTGAAGAGAGGCTGCTGGAACAGTTTGGCTGGTGGAACTGGCTCTTTTATCTCATGTGTAGTGTCTCATGCTCACCAGTCTGAGCCATGACTGATTATCCACCTAGAAGCAGTGTCTACAGACAGTGGTTTATCAGGACGTGGATCATGTACAGATGTGGAAGGAGCTGCTGACAGTAGATAGTGCTTTGATTTAGCAGAAAAGGGAAGAATGCAATTAAATGGTTTGAGGCTGAAACAAGCACATCTGTGTTCAAAACTGGTAGGAGCTGGCATCCTAACAGTAAGTGGGAGAGGGACAGAGGGGAGGGTCTATAGGTTGCAGCCTTTGGACTTCAGCATGGTAGTCTTCAAAACATAAAATTAAGGAAAGTCAAGGCTCAGAGACAACTGGGTAGGGAAATGACAGCAGTCTGTTGTTTTAGGAGGTTGAGCTTTCCTATTGTAATCATCAAAGGAGCATATTTTCAGCTGAAATTTCACTTGTCCAGAACTGAACTATGATTTGTTTTTTTCCCCTCCTGCAGCACCTTTTCCCATTACCATCTTTGTCGCTTGGTTGAGTGTACTTGGGACTGACTTTTTCCCTTCCCTCCTTGACACAATATACTGCCTGACCCACACCTTGCTTCTGCTTTCTCCTTGTTGCCAGAACTCTTTCTTTTGTTTTTTTTTTGTTTGGTTTTTGTTGTTGTTGTTGTTGTTGTTGTTGTTTGTTTGTTTTGTTGTTTGTTTTGTTTTTTTCTGTGCCACTTTCTATAAAGCTATTTCTCTATTGTGATTTCATTTCAGCAAACTTCTTCAGCCCTTAGGGACACGAGTGCTGGGCTAATCCATCCATCTTTTTGGGGAGGTTTTCAATTTTGGAAAGGCTGGGATCTGCAGTGAAACTCTTATCTGGGCTGGGGAAGCTGCTTCTGAGCATTTCTTGGTGCTGTTAATTCTGGGCATGTCTCCAGCTAATGGCTCTGTCAGCAGGGTAACCCTCGGTGGCTTAGCCGAGTCTTGAAGTATGCTCTAGCCCTGCTCTGCAAAGTCAGGCTCCACTTAATCAGAGCTTTCCTCGTGCTGGCTCTTTAGACTGATCACAGTGAGGACAGCTTAGACAAGATCATTTGACCATGCCTGGGACTAGGAAGGCTGCCTAGCCCGGAGATCTGCTCCAAACAAGTGATTGCCTTGGACCCTTTCCGAAAAAGGCTCTACAGACACGTATCCCTTCAGTGAACTACCAGAGATGGAGGCACATTGCCAGAAGAGCCAGCTGCATTTGGGATTAGATGGCTGGAAAGAAGTCCTTTCTCTTTCTTCAAAATGAAATAACTTTTTAACATCTGCTGCAGAGAGTTCTCGTGACTAGCAGTTCCACAAGAAACTTGCAGTTCCCTTCCTTCACCATTTCTTTGCTAATTAGGGCTATTTTCCTTCCCCTTCCTCACCCATAGTGTCTCCATATATGCCTCCTATGTACCCAAGTGTGTGGGGGGGTCCTTTGTCCTTTCTGTATCCATGTAGTGTTTTTCTGCCTCTTGCAGTCTCACGATAACTGCAGCAATTTTGCACACCCCAGATAACCTGGCAATATCTGCCTGCACTCAGAAAATCGCTTGAAGACAGGACTTCCTCACTAAGCCTTTGGTTTATTGTTATTTCAGTGCTAAATGAATAATGAGAAGGTTTAAGTAAACAGATGGGATTGATTCAACCCCATCATACCAGGGGTGTGGGGGGAGAGGAGCTGCTTGTCCTGACAGCTCATCTCATTAGGTCCCACGTGGTGTGAGGTGTTGAAAGCAGGTTATCACATGTAATGCCTGGGCACGATGGGGTGAGCTAGGGATCAAGTGTATCCCTGTCCTCCCCTTCATTCTTAAATTCCAAAAGGTTTTCCATAGTTCTCAGGTGCAAACTAAATGTGTGCAGCTCGGTGTGTTTGAAATGATATTACAGAAAGCACCTCTTTCTTCTGTTTCTTCCACAGTCTGAGCTGCCGGCGATGTATTATTGTGGGAAATGGTGGAGTACTTGCAAACAAGTCATTGGGTTTAAAAATTGATGACTATGATGTTGTTGTCAGGTAAGTCTTCGGCATCACAAGTTTCTTGTCATATATTCAGTTTCTGTGCCATTTCACAAACCATACAGGCAAATGTTAAACCTACACGGCTGACAAGATCCATTTGTATGGGAGCATTAAATAATACGGAGGGGAAAAAAAAAACAAGGGCACATATATGTTTGTTATAAATGTTTGTTAGAAATGGTGATCACATCAAAGGGTAAAGCACTGCCATTTTCCACAGCTGTTTGGGAAGGTGCTCTCTCCTTCAGCCCCACTTGAACCTTCTCTTTATAGCTCCTTTGTAATAGCTGCTGCTTTTTTGATGCCCTTAGGGGGTGAAGCAGTAAAGCATACTGTCAGATCTGCTCTCAGATGTACCCCTTAGGTAGCTCAGTGAAGCAGTAGTGCTCATACACGGGTAGCATTCCCTGGGACCTACACTTCGCAGTCAGGATTGGGAAGACTAAGAATGGTGCAGTGTAGCATCTTTGGAGGCAGCAGGTCTCTTATGAGTGAGGTCCTAGTAATGATTAAACACATGTTGGTGCACCTAGAAGCTGTGAATACTTTGCCTCTGTTTCACCGTGGATGATGATGTTGAATAACGAGCAGGAGCAGTGGCATAGCAGTGGAAAGGACCACAGCCAAAGTTAGGGCTTCTTGCTTTTGCTGAGGACCTAGATCATCCCTGGCTCTGAATGCTTGAAAAGTGTGCTGATACGTGAAATCACAGGTCTAGTCACAACTCCTACTCATAAATCTGTCAAGTCAGAGAGGTGTTCTGGGTGACTGGAGATTAACAAACGTAATACCTGTGCTAATGGAGAGTGAGAGAGAGCGTGTGTAGGAGGGAGGGGGGATGTGCCCTAGGGAGCTACAGACCCATTAGTCTGCTTGAAAAAAATGCAGAGCTTTGTGGTAAGTTCTGAATCATAAGTGACAAAATATTACAATGGTAAACAGCACAAGTGGGATGAACCTCAGTGTAAGTTGATAAAAACTGGTTTAGTGTTGCCTAAGTTGGGGTTTTTTTTCCTTAGCAAGCTCACTAATTTCTTCTTAAAGGGCAAATAGCCGATATCTCTCTGAACTTCAGTCGTTCTGGAGACTTGGTGGCAAACAGCAAATTCTTAGCTAAGGTGGGAGAGAGAAGGGGATTAGTAAAAGAATTGAAGGCACGGTAGAGGTATCATTTAGCATGGTCTCCTTTTCCTTCCATGTGCTAGTAACGGGCATGTGAAGAAAGAACAGAAAATACACAGAGTAATAAATGCCCTCCAACTCTGGACAAAAAGGCCGAGAAGATCCCGTTCAGTCCTTTGTTCCCTTGACTGGCAGTGCTCTGGACGTGGGGGTCAGAACAGGATGAAACTTCTCCCAGCTCTTCCCCCAGTTTGTCCCACTATCAGTTGTTAGCAAATGGCTCTTACTCATCATAGTCCAGTGACTTGCAGTTATTCGAGCTGAATTAAAATTCAGTCGTAGCCTTTTCTTGGGTTCAGACTGTTCAAAAAGTAGCAAGAGAACAGTTTCAATCCATCTGGACTAAGCCACCCACTAAGATTTACATCAGTACGTCCACTATTTAATTTCCAAATAAAAAGTTCAACCTTTTCTCTCCACACCAGTAAATCTAAGTCAGTTTTCAAGCTGAGAGGATAAGAGGGCAGCTAAGCACCTGTGCTGTTGTGGGATGGATCAAGGAGAGAAGAGTCAACTGTAAAGGTTAAATGAAGCCAGGTGCTTGGATGTGGGACTGAGAAGCTGAGAGCAGACTTTTTAAATGTATCCCACTGCTTCCTTTACTGCCGTGGAAGCTGGGGAATTCCCTGATGTTATAGCATCCGTTTTCATGGAATGCAGAACTCATTTGAAGGGTCAGATTTTAGACTTGGGAGGTGAATATTAAGGGGATAAATGTGCTTTTGTGGACAAAGGAGTGATCAGCAGTATGTGGAGTGTTTTGATGCCTCGTGATACCACCTGATGATCACTGGTGCAGCAAGAAATGTTGATCTTGTGAAGAAGGGAGTCTGATCAGCTTTACAGTCTAAAACAGCTTGAAGCGAGTTAGCGTTTTTCTTTAACTGGATATTATGACTTCAGTGCAGACATTATTTGCAGCTGTCACACTGTTTACCTGGCAGGAGCATCTTCTAGCTGTCAGTCATCAGCTCTCTGAAAGGCCTCCTTGGAATAGAATGCAGGCAGGGAAAAAAAACAAATATGTATCAGAAAATCCTGGTGGAAATGAGGTAGGGATTCACCTGATGATGCTACTTTAGTGAGATTTGAGAGGGTCTTCATGGTGTCCAGGGTAGGAGTTAGTGTCTCTAAGCTCCCTATATCGTTAGCAGACACAAGAGAGAAAAACACCCTGAAACTTCCTCTGGGGAAAACTGCCTGTCCATAGGCAGTGCAAGGAGGCCTGGCAGCCTAACTGAGGTTTTCTAAGGTGTAGCTGTGTTGATAACCAGCAGCATATCCTGCCCGAGAAAGGGTTCAAGCTGTGTGGTATGCACCTTGGTGAACACAGGTTCTAGCTGCTTCACTGCCTGCACTGCCCCTGGGGCACTGACTGCAGGGCTGACAGCGCTGCCTCGTGAGCTGGGCTCCTTCCCCATGACTCTGTCAGCAGCTCACGCTCGGGCCCTTTGCTGGAGACCCCGGTTCATCTGACTTGGGGAAACGGTTTGGTTTGTTTCCTGTCTAGGTGCAAAGTAGGGGTCCCGAGTTGGGAGAGGTTTACAAGGTAAGAAGCAAAAGAACGAATCCAGCAGCTGAGAGCTACACATTAGCATGTATCTGTAACTATCTATAGCTATCTAACTACAGACACCAGCCTGCCCCTCGACTTCCAGAAGACAGGTGAAAATATGTGTGGCTAGCTCTCTTTCCATAATACTTCACTGCATGTATCTCTGTTACTTTAGAGCCACGTGCTCTACGTACAGTCGCCCACCCCAGAGAGACCCAATGCCTTGAGGTTTGAATAACGCCCACAGCAAAAGCGAGGGATGTGCGAATGCACCATCAGCAACAGAGGAGGAAGCGAGGGATGGGGCTGGCTGGAAGCACTGTTTCTGCAGGCAGTCAGGGCTAGGTACCTCAAGGTCAGGGTACAAAGCAAGTTTATAAACCCTGAAAAAAGGCTTCATCTCCTGTACAAATTGTGGTAGTACCTGTTCTTAAGTTGTTTTCCTTTTAAGGTTTTATTTCTAATGATGAAGTATTTTCATTATAAATACCTCAGAATTTATTCTCCTTAATTCTGAATAGAATTTTAGATGGTATACAGCAATATTCCTCTTCTAAAAGGTTTCCCACCTAAAATGCTTACCCGGGCTGAAAAGACAAATCCAGATCCTCATTAACATTCCTACACAGCAAAATTTGCACTCCATAAGCACTTTCCAGTATATTGAACTACCCCATGTCAAGAAGGCTGCAATAATTCAAGCAGGCAATGCTGTTCCATCAGGGGCTGCTGTTTGATGTCAGCAAGATTTGTATTCCAAGTTAGTTGACATTTTCTCAGCTTTGGCTTTCTCATTTTGAATAGAATCTCTGAATATCTTTAATGTCATGCAAGTCATCGTGTGCTTTTAATGCCACGGAAGTTTGTTTTTCAAAGGGAAAAGACTTCATCCCTGAGGGATTTTTTAACAGAAGCACAGCCAAACACATAGCATTCCCTCAGAGAGCGAAGCTGCGTGTGTGCTTGGGTGTTTGCAGAGCGGGTTCCACTGCCACAGCAACTTCTTGAGTCGGTGAGACCGCGGTGCTGCCTGAGCCGTAGCCCAGCTGCACAGCCCAGCCTCTTCCTCTGCGCTGGCATTTCAGGGCAGCTCACCTCTGGCTGGGCCAGGCTGGGGGATTAAACCAGGTGGCGATTATTCCTTTGGGGTTTTTTAAGAGTTCTTAGCTGGCTTAGTTCCCTAAATGATTTCACTGCAGATAAAATGAGCAGAGTAAACTTTGGTCTGGGCTTGGAGCATGAGACTAGTTTCAGTATGTTGAGCTGCCATGGAGCTGCATCCTGCAGTTCAGCGCAGTCTTGCAGAATCCAAGCAAAATATTCCAGGAGCTATGGGATGTTAAACTATTCATGCTTAGCTTGTACCTCTAAATTTGCAAGGACAATAGTTTTCAGTTCCCTTTTCCAAAGCTTCCAACCCAATTTAAATCACGAGACTGGATATGCAGAAATAGTTTGCATTGTATTCAACGAAACCATTTAAATAGCTTCTAATTAAACTGTTGTCACTTGGTGTAAAGCTTCATAAATGTTTGTGCTGAAGAACTGCAAGAGTTAAGGTTTGCTGCTGTAACAGCTGCGTGCAGGGAGCTCTTGCCCGGCAGTGATTGCTGTGTCATCACCACGCACCAGTGTAAGTGGGAATCCATGACAGGGTTTTCTCTGGTTGCCCTGCAGGCTGAACTCGGCTCCAGTGAAGGGCTTTGAAAAAGATGTGGGTGGCAAGACAACTCTCCGGATCACATATCCTGAAGGTGCAATCCAGAAAATGGAGCAGTATGAGAAGGATTCCCTGTTTGTTCTGGCGGGATTCAAATGGCAGGATTTCAAGTGGCTGAAATACATTGTTTACAAGGAGAAAGTGGTAAGAACGCTGTCAGCTGACATTGTGAAGGTCAGCTAACTAGAAATGATGGACAGAGATGATATCACAGTCGTATTTGCCACGTTTTGGTCTGAGGAGAGTTCCTCTGTGTGTCCTGCTGCATTTGAGAGAAGGTTTTTATTACCTTCATGGACTTTAATTAAATATGTTTTACAAAGGCATCTCTCTGTGACCTGACCGTGCATCACTGAGGAGGCTTTCTGATAGGATTACATCAGTGTGTCCTGTGAACAATGAATTTAGGTGTTACTTATTTTAAAGAGCCTATACAAGGATCACCTTTTGCATTGATTTTCTGGACTCATAGGATTTAAGAGCCGCAGGAGGAAAAGAGCAATGGCAGGGGGAAGAAATGGGAGCTTAGGGATAAGGATGTGATGGCATGGGAGGGGAGGAGGCAGCAGCAGCATCACTTGTCAAAAAGGCTGCAGTCCCCAGACTTGCTGTGACCGACTGAACGGCATAAGCCATTGTATGTTGCCCAGTCTCTGCACTGCTCAAATTGATGGTTTATGTTTGGCTGAAGTAATTTGAAAACACTGAAATGGTGAATCCACCACCTTCCCCACGTAAATATTTTGTCTCAGTTGGTTGCATTAGTGCCCTTCTGAAGTACAATGGACCTGTTACTAGTTAGGGATGTCCTCAGTAATCCACTCATCCTACATGGAATCAAGTTGTAATCGATGACTTCTCATTCAGTGGCTGGCTTGTCTTTATTTATTGTCATGAAACCCAGAATAAATGCCCTCTATTTGGGTATAGTTCTTGTTTTACAAACCTTATGTGTCTGTTTTCAAATGTTCTTTAATGATTTTTCAACAGATAACCAGACAAACAGATTAATATTCAGAGGATAGGACGTTGTATCGTGTGTTTAGAGACAGAGAGAGGAGGTTGGCAGAGCTCTCAGTATAGAATGAAACGATCTGGGAATGTAATTGTATACGGATATTACATGGATAGCCTTAAGGGCTCATACTTTGCTCTTGTCTCACACTGGCACCAACTTGCAATTATTTTCCTGGTACCAGAGGGATGAAGTTACCTGTCAGCCTCTGGGCAAGTACAAGTGGGCTTTCATAACATGAATAATTAAGTCAAAAGTAATTTTCCTTGGTTTATGTCATGTTCTTGTCCTTCATTCCAGGCAAGGGAAAGCCCTGTCAGTGTCAGTGCCCTGCAACCTGAACACAGCTGTCAGGACTCCTAGTCCTCAGCTTGAAGTCCAAAGTATGGATTGGTTTACTTCAAAAAAAAAATTGAATTTCCACCCGATGCCTGCAGTCATCACCAGATTCTAGTGAGGTGTACCTGGCTCTTGGAAAGATGCACTTAATAATTTGTTAAAACTTGCTAGAAGACTGGGGAGAGTCATTGCAGTAATCTTAACCCAGTGCTTTGGTACCCAGCCTGGCAGAAAGAACTCGAGCTTCTCTCATTGCCTGTTACTTTGGTGCTTTTTCTTAAAGAGCAGTGCCCAAAAGCATACACAGCACAGCAGAGAGGAGCAAACAGCTACTTCACTAGACTTGCAGCCCTCATTCTGTATACATCCTCTGGTCTGACTGCCTTTTCCACAGAAGCTCAGCGTCCAGTTCCTTGAGACTCCAGGTCTCAGGAAGAGCTGAAGAGCAGCTGCTTCCCCAGCTCCACAGCCTATGCTTGTGCCGTTGGCCCTTCCTGCCAAAGAGCAGCACCATACACATTTCCGTACTGATTCTTTCTTCCAGAACACTTCTCCACTTTGCCAGATTCCTTTGGAAGAGCTTTCCAGCATACCTGCCATTCTTTCCAGAGTCACGTCCTCTGCATTTTAATAAACACACTTTTTACTTCATCATCCAGTTGGTAATGAAAACACTAAACAAAGTTGGTTCCTAGGCAGACTCCAAAGTAATAACATCCTTCCATTTCTACAATGAGCCCACTGAGAACTCCTCCTGGATAGATTTTTTGGCCACTTCTGAGCTTGTATCACAGTAATATCATTAATAACATTTTTTGGCGTGTTTGTGAAAGTGATATGTCAGAAGCCTTGCTGAATTCCAGTTCGTGTTTCTCTTCTGCCCTATGATACTTTTTTCCTGTATTAAGAAATAGGGGTTTTTGTTGTTGTTGTTTTCAGTATATGTTAGGGTTTTTTTCAATAATGATTCACTCCTGACAAATCCACCTGGGTTGCTACTCAGTCTTTTATTTTTTTTTTCAGCTGCTTACAAATAATTCATCTTGCTATTTGGAAACTCAAAATCCTAAGTCAACTCTCTTCCCTTTTTTTTTTCCTGCTTAAGTCTAGGCACTACTTTTGTCCATTTTTCAGTCCTCTGACACCCTGCCTGTTCTACACAAGTTCCCAAAGGGAATCATTGCTGTTTTTTGAGGCTGATGAGACAGCTTATTGAATATTTTAGGATGCAGTCCAGGTGACTCTCTCCAGTCTGATCTCTCTCTATTTGAGGATGAGACCTCGCTGTCACTGGCCTTAGCTGCAAGCAGGTGACTAGTACAGCTGCCTTTTCTGGTGGAAATCATTGCAAAAAGTGCTGTCTCTTAGCTAAAAGAAATGACCCGACGGAGAACTAAGGACGCTATGGGAGCGAGATGTAGGCATCTGTTCTGGTAGCGAGTGTTAGTAATTTTATCAGTGTGTGGTAAGTTCAAAATGACATATGCCTGCCCACTGCTCTCTGTGAAGAGTTTATTTCTTAGCTGATTAGATAGAGAAAAGGGAGCTTCTTCCTTTTCTGGATTCATCTAGAGGCATGTGCATGACCTAGGAGTGTGCCACTGCCCCTCTGCAAGACTTTATCCCTGCTGCAGAGGGGTGGTTACGCTCAGGAGACCGACCTCTGGACAGAGATGCAGCAAATGGAACATGACTGCTGTGGAAGTGGACGCGTTCTTCCAAAAAATGGGCCAGACTCTGCCCTCTGATGTTTCCTTTGCCCCTGAATGTTGGTGGCAGCTGCACGTGTCCGTGGGACGGTCACAGATGGGGTATGAGACTTTCTGAATTCCTTCAGACACGACCTGGAGCTGCTTGGACCTGCTTGACCAGACATTCTGGGCCAGTTACTGGGATCCTCGCTTTGTCTTCTCATGAAATCAAAGGGAGTTTAAGAAAGAATAAAAGCGAGGCAAATGGCTATTTATTGCTGGGGTCAGTGATCAGATCAGCTTATTCTCCCTGCAGCTGAGAGGGATTTGCTCTGTGTTATGTTAGTCTTTTGGCAGCACTTGCATACTGAGGAAGGGATAAGTGCTTTGCAGAGAGGAGGATTTTCAGAGGTTATAAGGAAAAAAACTCAGTGTGATACAGAAGCAGCAGCAGAATGGTGAGGCTGAGGGCTTGGTGTGTTACACGCAGTCTGGGGTGACAACCTGCTGGAGGTCTGTGTGCCTTGGTGCCCTGGGAGGCACTGCATGCAGAAAGGGGAACAGTGAAATATGGACCAGAATAAAAGTAAAAGCTTCTTTTTGATTCACCTAGAATAAAAATTTCTGGTAGCAAATAAAAGCTTGAGAGAATAGGTTAATCAGGTAAAAGGAGAGGTTTGGCTGAATACTCAGCAGCAAACCAAAGAGTCCTGGGTGAGCTCACACTCAGAATTTCAAGTCTTGTAGCAAGTTAGGGCAGTACTGTATTGCTGGAGAGTATAGACCTGTCTTTAAGAAGGGGAAACATGGGTGAATCTGAGCAACAAAGCCCTGGTCATCTGATTTCAGTCATTTGGCAAGCCTTCGAGTAAACTGAAGGAGAAAATAATTGCACTTGCTGTAAGTAAATGGGGGAAGATGAATGTGGGCTGGAGAGAGGTGACGTGGTTGGCACAGGGGAGTATTGCACCATGCTGACCTAATGTGTCAGTGCACAAGTGGAAAGGAAATGGCCTGGAGTCGCATGAACCCTTGATTATTGCCGACGGGTCACAGATGCGAGTTGTTTTTGCATCTGTAGTAACTGCTCTGGCAGTGGTGACTTGCAGTCATTACTGCAAGAGCCTGCTGACGCTGGCAGGCACCCCTCCTCTGACGAAATGGCTGCTGCTAGAGCATCCCCGGAGGTGGATTACTCAGGGACAGTCACTCAGAACACTTACACTCTCTGCTCTGGGCTGTTCTTTTTGCCAAGAGACATTACCAGCGTGTATTGTGACCCACGCTGCCTGCTTTTCCCACTGTTACACCCTCCTGCATCACCCCGGGTCTCTCAGTGACAGAAGCTCTTCCTGAACACCCAGACTACCAGAGGAATCTTAGGGAGAGGGAGGTGTGGCCACGTGCTGCTCTTCTCTGGTAAAATAATGGTCAACAGCTGAAGATTTCTCTCTTGTGTGGAGGGCAGATGGTTCCTGAAACAAGAGGTGCCAGTTCCTGAAAGCAGCCATCACAGCCTGCCACTGAGGCTGATTCCAGGGTGGGTTTTTCCCCATCATTGATGAATCAGCTGGAGCTGTCTTGCCTCCTAGGCCTCACTTCCCTGAACATCTGGCACATGGCAGTAAAGCAGCCAAATGAGGGCAAAGGTTTCACTAGCAATTGGCAGCTCACAAGCTTCCTTCTTGTGTAGTAATGAGCCCACAGATGCTTCCAGCAGGACTCTCTGCAGCCTCTGCCAGGAGGAGTCACTCGCAGTAGCTGCCTGCGGCACCTCGAAGCTCCCCAATAGTGGAAGTCATGGGATCCAGCGAGCACCTGCCTATGAGCGAGGCCAAGTTGGACCATCTGTCCCTTGCAGGGACATGCCTCTGACGACTGGCACACAGCAGTGATGCCATCTGAAAAGCAGTCATTCTCCAGCAGATGCTGAGACTCCAGCAGCGCCCACGACATAACCCCTCCTCCTTTGCCACAGCACGTGGCTGCTGCTTGTGGAGATCTTGGGGTTGTGGCAGCAGTGGAGATTTTTTTTTTAACCTTTCATTTGGGAACTACATTTCTGCTTTAAGCCAACAGGTTGCTTCTAGTCCTGCTAAAACATGTTACAATACCTTCTCGCCTTGATCAGCCTGTGTTACTGTGCTAAGGCCAAGGCAGACTACTGCCCAAGCCCTCACTGGCTGCTGAGGTTTTGTTTAGAGCTTCTCTTCTTCCATGAGTGAATGGCCTTGCCGTGCGATGTGTTTGCTGGGGCAGACTGTGCGTGTCACAGCCGTGGAGTACGCTGAAACAGCCTCATCTGTGGAATGGTTTGCATCCCTGAAAAAAAAGCGTGAGGAGCCACCACGCTGCTCCTGTTGGCTTTAGGATAACAGTGAGGCTGTGTGTCTGTTCTTGCTGTCCAACTCCACGTAAAGCTTCATCCTGTGCATGCATTTCCAGTTGTTTGGAACTTGAGCCTGGGCAGCCAAGCACTTCAGCAGGTGGTTTCTCTGGGTCTGGGCTAGGGAGGGAGAACCTGCTTCTCCCAGTGCTGTCACTTGTCTTTGACAGATGGAGTCACCACTGACACTTTCACTCCAGAGGCTGCTTCTGGATTGCACATATTTACTTTCCCTTTCCTCCTCCCAGGAGCTTGCTGCTTTTAAATATTTGGTGTACAGTTGGTGTTTTCAGTTTTAAAGGTCTGTGAGAAAGACTCTTCATCTGGTTTTGGTGGAGCCGTAAATCCACCACCACTTGTCTTAATTAGTATCACAGATTTGTGATGCTGACCCTATGCTGAGACAGAGCTCTGACATCTATGTAGGAGGTACACCTGGGTAGGCACTGCCTTGTCTCCTCCTGCTCTCCTAGGGCTCGGGTGGCAGGGGACAGAAGCTGAAATTGCTGCTCCATCGTAAACAAGAAGCTTTTCAATTTGTAAGTCAGCTTAAAAGTTGTCCCATTTCTTGCACAAATATTATACTTCCAAGGGGTTAGTTATAAATGGCTATTTAGGCAAAACCTCAAATTTGTGCAAGAAATGGGACAATTTTATGCATGGCTGGTGAGTAAGGCAACCAATGTGCATAAAGGGCATGGTGAGGCTTGCACCAGGGAAGAGGCAGGAAAGCCTTTGAGTGGTGATTGCCCCGTGGTCCTAGCACGTGGTGCAAGAGGCCGTTTCCAACCGCACAGCATGGGGAGGATTTTAGGAGGGATTGATGGCAGAGATCACCTTGTCACATCGTTAGGATGCTTCAGTGCCTTGGTCAAGCCAACTGAACCCTTACTAAGTGTTGAAAAGTGAAAGCGTGAGGCAGAGTCTTCTGGCTCCTTCCAAGTCTCTGCCTGAGAAGAAGAGGTAGGAGAGTCTGTGTGATGTATTCTGGGGAGAATACTCTGTATTCCTTTGATAAAGGGTAGCTGTGAGTTAGTTTGGCTTTCTGGGATGGTTCTTGGGACAGCAGACTTCTTTTTTTTTTAGGTTTTGATGTCTTCGTGGCTTTGCAGAAGGCTAGTATGTACTCCCTGAGGGGTTGTGCTCCCGAGGTCAGGACCTGCTCCCCCAGTGCAGTGCATTGGTGGGAATCGAGGGAACCAAGGAAGACTTGCATATGAAAAAAATGAATACTTCTCCGTGACTGGCCTTGGAGATCAGAGGCATTTTGAGAAGATGGAAGGAGAAGTATGAACACTGATGCCCTATAAGAGAAAGTGGGACAGTTTTTCTTCAGTTGTGATTAGAAGAAAGTCTGAAAACTAGATAGGTATGCTATATAAAATCTTGTCCCTGCTGGCGAGAAGAGAGAGAAGGCCTTAGTATAGCTTCTAACAAGCTTTCAGGTAGCCCTGTGGTGAGGACCATCCAGGAACCTCAGCAGACTAATGACCCAGTTTGCAACATAAGGGCCTTGGGGGAGACTTCCTGGCCTGATTCCTAAAGGAAGGGTTTTGGTATGGAAAGTGCAGGCTGGAGCTTGCTCTTCATACATACCTGTATGCAACAGCGTAAAAAGATTAGGCAGGTCACTGCACAGATGAGAGCTGTTCCACCCAGGCATACTTGGTGTGTCTATAGGCAGAGTCAGGCCTCAACTGGTGGCAGGGGCTGCTCCGCCGCCGTTGCAGTGTGCCTTCAGAGCAGGTCCTCTTAGCAGATGGATGCACGCTGGACAATAAAACATTCACCTAAGCTTCTGGGGCAGAGGTAGAAAATAAAAACTAGCTGTAATTACACTATTTTCTGGATTTAAAAAAACAAACAAACAACCAGATATCAAAAGTTTGTGAAGTATCTGTATTGATTGCCCTAATTTTAGACACTTTCATCTTGAAATTCAAATAAAAAATGTTGGTGTACCTGCCCTTCCAGTCATTCCCGTGTCTTGCATGGATTTTATCTTTTTTTTTTTTGGTCCACTGCTTTGTTTGGTATTACCTAACTCCGGTCTTCCTTGCACTATACTGCCTGTTAAAAGATGAGAGGCATTTACTCATGTTAGGCTTCAGGAGTCCTTAAAGAACCCTTACCCACATCGACCGAGACAGCATCATCTTCACTTCCAGCTCAGTAATCGTAGCTGTGATGTGAAAATTAGAGACCTCCAGTCAGAATTTTATTCTCCTTTAGTTCCTTTTCCTTCACATCATTCTTAAATGAAGAGACCCAGGCAGAATTTACCTCCTGAAGAGACTGAATCATTGCCCAATTAGGACTTCCTCTCTGGTATTGCCTCACCATCCTGCTTTATCCTGAGACAATTTCTTCCTAAAATTGTCATCTGATCTCTTCTGAAGTCTGCTGCCCTCCAAGTGATAGTTGCCGTCTTTTCCTAGATAGCTGATCATCCATGACTCAGCCAAAGCCAGGAAAGATGAGGAGTTGCAGTTTTTCCACATCTCTAGGAAGGCTCTACAGAGGGATCTGGACAGGCTGGCTCAATGGGCCGAGGCCAGTTGTGTGAGGTTCAACAAGGCCAAGTGCCAGATCCTGCGGCTGGGTCACAACCACAGGCTCAGAGAAGAGTGGCTGCAAATTGCCTGGCAGAAAAGGATCTTGGGGTGTTGGTTGACAGACAGCTGAATATGAGTTGGCGTGTGCCCAGGTGGCCAAGATAGCAACAGATATACTGCCTTGTATCAGAAACAGTGTTACCAGCAGGACAAGGAATTTAGTTTGGACTTTAGGAAAAAGTTCCTCCCAGAAGATGTCAAGCACTGGCAGAGGCTGCCCCATGGTAGAATCGCCATCCCTGGAGGTATTTAACAGACGTGTAGATGTGGTGCTGAGGGACGCAGTGGTGAACCTGAAAGCGCTGGGTTAACAGTTGGACCTGATGATCTTGAAGGTCTTTCCAACCTAAACAAATCTAGGATTTTGAAAAGCCAACATCAGCGAGGGCCAATTGAAGAGCCAGTGCAGCTGTCTTAAAAAGCCTCTGACAGGCTCTGGCAATATTCAGGCATCAATATTATGCAAATCCTGGTAGGCACGTTTCAAGGCCATAGTGTCTGTAAGCTCGGGTGATACTGGTTAGCTGCACTGATCAAAGGCAGCCCCGGAATATCTGAGGAAATGAAAAGAAACTCATTCCAAACCTGATGCCGATCTTAATGAAACACACGATTCCATAAACAGCAGAGCTAACAAAGTTACCTGATTGCCTGTGGATTTACGTCCTGCTCCCTTGTGCACCACAATGCTCTCAGATTTCCCCCACCTCATAACTACCCAGGCTGCTCTATGCTCCCTTTCTTCCCCTCCCTGCTGCCGGGTGGCTGCACGTTCGCTGGCCCGTACGTATGTGATTGGGCACCTGGCAGACCAAATGGACCGAAAAGGGCTGAGCTCGCACGACAGCATCTCCACCTGGCCCCACGTGAGGACGTGTGGCCGTCTCTTCCATCCAGACGTACATGGCTTTATCGGCAGTGCAGCTCATGCCTGCTGAGGATCTTGCATTGCCCAGATGTGCAGCAGATGTTCCTCCACACTGGAGCAGCCTGCTGTGAATCCAGCACATGGAAGAAGTCAGAGAACATCAGCAGCGGCAAAACTGAGACGTCGCCCAGAGGGTATCAGCTATTCATGCAAGTGTTAGGAGAATAAAGATGTTCTGTGTTAACACTTCAGCAAAGAACTACAAGAATCATTTGAAGTCTGCAAAGCCTCCCTTAATCTAAGAGATTTGAGTTCAATTTATTTAGCTTATGCATGAGATTGTGGGGAGATTTACTTGTAGTCTCTCTCTACCCCGAGGGAACATTGTTTTCTCAGAAGACTTTAATTTAGTAGGAAGAAGTCTATCTGAAGCTAGGCAAACAACCAAAAAAGGCAGTACATTTATATCAGTATAATTATTTTTGCTACCTCTGCCCTACAGGCTTGATGAATTTGCTCTTGAAGTCTTAAAGTCAAGACTGGATAACTTGGTAAAGTTCTACTCAAGCAGCATGAGAGTAGAGGACTGGAAGGAGAAGTCAGTGATGGAGGAAGCACTACTCCCTGCTAGGCAGGCTGTTGTCAGGGTCTCTCTTGGCCATTCGAGCAGTGCTGATAGTAGAATGTGGTGGCTGAGAGCCAAAGCTGGGTAACATTGGCTTGGACAGATGTAATTTCCTAGAAACCCGGGCTTTTAAATCTCAGATTACACATTTGCAGAGGTGAGCACTGATTGCTGACACCTTTATCTGAAGTACTGTTAGTCCAGTGTCCAGGAAAATTCTGTTTCCTGCAAGTACCCAGGACAGGGCTGCACTCTTGTGTTGCCTTCTCACCATCCCATTGCGTGACTCTGGGAACCCCTGTCCTCGCTCTCTCTGGCCTGTTCATTGACTACAAGGAGCAGGGTAGCAAGTCGGTAATACCCTTGACAGCTTTTCATGAAAGAAACTTACTTGCTTCATCCAGTTGTCTGCAACAGTCACAGTAACATCGTCTCTTCCTGGGGCAGTTTGTGCATTCCAAGGGAGAAGGCTCTGTGCAGTCTCTAAGGTGAGCAACCTCGAGCATAACAAAACTCCCCAGAAGAGCCCTTCAGAAAGCAGTGCAACACCACAGGATGACGCGAGCTCACCCGTGTGCAGCGTGCAGACTCACAGAGGAGGGGAAGAACCACCGATTTGGTTTTGTAAATAAAATCACATGTTTTCTGTCGGTGGCTGAAAAGAGACTCCCCTTCACAGCTCCAGGAATTCTGCTATCTGCATTTTTTTATTATTTTAAAATGGAAAAAGAAAATAAAATTCTGAACAGTAAATATTTATCCAAGATGTGTGGTTGTTAATACGATCCAGTCTTCAGTCATTTTGAATGGTGTCATGATGACAGATGTTAATTCAGAAAGGAATAGATTGGACGATTTATGCCTGAAACACATGTGTTCCTTGGCGGGCTCTGTGGATTGCTTGCATAGTTAGTGCTGTCTGAGCAATTTGTAACGTTTTCTCTGCCTCGAGGCACCCGGGGCTCCAGGACAGGGGGTTGACCTATATCTCCAGTTTGCTATAATAAATACTGAGGTAACTTAAACTCCCCGTGTGCTTTTATCTTCCTAAATTTATCTCTCCCAGCTGCGTGTGGTGCTTCTGGTTCTCCCAAAGCCTTAACAGCAGCTTCTTTCTTCACGAGAGGAAGATGCTGCAGTGTGTTGGGGTGCGTTCCCTGCCTGCCTCCCCTGCTGGATTCAGCTTCTCTCCTACTTCAACAGGTGTTATTCTGTTCTCCTGACTGCAGAAGTGAAAATAAACCAAGCCACGTGAAGGTTGTAAGCAAGAGAGATTCCAGGAAGACCTCACAATTCTTTTGTAGTTGTGGGATGTGTCTAGCGGGTTTTCTTCTCTTCTTAGTTATAAACCTGCTTTGTAAGAGAGTTAGTATCTTTTTTCTTTTTTTCTTTTTTTCTTTTTCCATCAGAGACATAAAGTTGAAGGCAAATGGCTACAGCGTTGGGCATACAAGGCTTTTGAGAAGTCTCCTTGGTCATTTTCAGTGAAAAGAACTTTGCCAAAAGCTGACAAGTACAGAAAATACCAAGCCTGGCCCAGGCAACCAGCACTTTGACTGTTTGGGAAAAAACTTTTAAATGTAAATGTTCTTTTCAGATTACAGTTTATTTAAATTCTCATCTTTTAAGTATATTAAATCATGTTACTTAAAACCCCTTCTTTTGTAAACCACCTATTATTAATGCAAGTCTAGAAAATAGAGTAGGAGCTTTCTGGCATCTTCCCAGCCTCCTGTTTTGTCCTTTCTGCTTTCTCCTCCTAAAGGATGCTGAATAATTTGTATATATTCTATATGTACACTCAGTGAACATACAAATTATTTGGCTTCTCATTTCAGCAAAGATGCCAAAATTGGAGAAGACAGATTTTCTGTGTACTCTTGCTATAAAAACAATGTAAAAATTTCCCTCGAGACTCACTTTAAGATAACTTCAGAAAGCGATGAGGGTTTCTAGGCCATAATTCTTCCTGTGGTGATCCTTTAGCTTTTTTTTTGTTGTTGTTATAAAGTGCCAAGAGTTTAGTTTAAATATGTGTTGTTTAATGAGCTGTTGTTTGTATTCAAACTCACGATCCAGTTCAGCTCCCTAGAAAAGACTTGCTGATGGGTGTCCTCAGGCGCCCTGGGAAGCCCTCGTGCTCTGTCACCAAAGCTGCAAGGACAGCTTTTAAAATTACTTTCCTAATTTCTTTTCCTTTTGCGCAGGCATTTTGTGCCATTGTGAGCAGAGCAGGTAGCTGTGCTTATGTTACAGCTGAGAGCACCTTATGTTGTAAGCAATGGGGAAAATGCTCTATCATTTTATTACTCTGTCATCTTTGGGCTGATGTTTTCCATGCCACGTGTTTCACACAGCTGGAAATTTCAATTAAAATAATGTAGCTGTCTTTCAGGATGAGGCTACTGAAAATGCATGGGTTTAGCCCTGTTAAAAATATATATATCTATAATAGTCTCCCACTCTTATTTTACTGACATGCTCTAATTCTCCAGGGCAGCGGCTGGAAATCGGCGAGGCTGGGTTTGCACGGCAGCTGCCCCGGCTCCTGCTGTTCTCTGTTCTCCTCTGTTCTTTGACCATGGCTCAGTCTGATGTTCCGTGGGGGCTGTTGGATGCTGGGCACAGTCTGTCCTACCAGGGCTCCCCTGCCTTGTCTGCTCTGGTCAGGTGCCTTCCCTGTATGGTCAGTCAGGATGCAACATCTCCAGGGGACCAAAAGGGTTTTCCCTTCAGTTGCTTCTCCACAAAGAGACTGGGGCATGGACAACTCACTTGGGAGCAGGGAATCTCTCCTGGATTCTCAGAAACCCCCTCTCCTCCTGCCAGCTACCTGGGCAATGTGAAGTAGCAGTAGCCTGGTCTGGTTCATGACAAGAGGGGGTAGTGGAGGTTGAAGGGTGGTGGGTACTGGGGACAGCAAAGAGAGGAATTCATTGCAACCAGCAGGGAACTTCTCAAATACTTCCAGTTTTGTTAGGTGTAAATAGTTCAGGAGCCCTATAAGAAGGTGTATATTTTTCTCCTTTGATGACTGATCTGCAATACAACAGCTTTATGGAGCTTGGAGTGGTGCTTAGAAGACTGGGCCCTGGGTTTAACGGCTCTACTTGGTGATTTTCCTGAATTGATTTTTCTTGTGTGTGAATTTTTTCTCGAGTTAATTTTTTTTATTTTTTTTTAACATATTAAGTTACTCTTTAAGACTCTTCAAAGAGTGTTATGTTATGGTTATAAAAAAAATCAAGCTGCCAGAAGTTTGTAAAAGCAAAAAAATAACATTGCATTTTCCATGTTAGTTCAGTTCTCCTGTGCAGATGTCGTCCTCAATTACATAATTACCTCCTGGCTCTTAGAACACAGCTGTCTATCTAGTGAAGAGGGAAGACTGAGATTTAGACTAATTTCTGTAATGCAAGACATTCAGCCTTGGTATGAGTAGTTGCAGAAGCTATAGAACATGTTATGGATAGGAGAGAGGAAAGGAGAGGAGAAAGAATGGTCTCCCAATTACAGATGCTGAAGATTCCTCCTGAGGCAGTGCTTTAGCCTTGGCCTGGCCAATGTGATGCTGGCCAAGTTAGATCAGAATTTCCCAAATGTATTTAAGTCTTGTGGGGCAGATACGCAGTAGAGCTGGGTGTTCAGCAGTAGCAAAGTCACTGGAGTTGTACTGTGGGCTTAACAAACGTTCTGAAAGTTCAGCATAAGGTAGAGCATCAGGAGGCAATGGAAACTGTGGGCACTCAGCCTTGTCTGGTTTCTCCCCAGCACAATGGTGTAATACATGCCAAACATTGCAGGGGTGCTCTAAATAAGAAAGTACTGTTTGTGAAACAGATACTTGGTCATATAAGAAAAAGCCTGTGGCAAAATGAGAAAGTCACTGTTTGCAACAGAAATCCCGAGCTGAAGCTCTGAAGTTGTGGTGCTGTTGTCCTGCTTCAGCACTTACTGCCGTGTGGATCTGGCCTTTCAGTATCCTTTTAATGGAGGTTACCTGAGTATGACATTTCATAAACTAGGTCATAAAAATAATAGCAAAACAAAGGGGCTGGTCCCTTACAGGAACAAAATACCCTGTAAGTAATGGTGACAAAGGGCCTGTTCTTCTTGGGGATTATTCTCAAACTGTACTACTTAAGACATTTTATCATTGAAGGGTTGTTATTATTATTCACAGTCAAAACAAAAACCACAGCATAAACATAAGTTGTCTAAATCCATTCCTTTTACTAACATCTTCCATCTGAGTAGTTTCAAAATAGGAATATTTCTTCAAATTTTGGCTCAGCATCCACCTTCCGTTTTGACCAGAAGAGCCTGTGGTACAGTCTGTCCATCACCCTGTTTGCGCGTAGTACAGACGCAGCTCCTGGCACACCGCACCGTATGTGAGCTCTCATTTATGCTTTGGCTTTTGAAAGGCAGGATTCAGCAGAAGAAATGTCAGGATTTTTCTGCAGCTCATCTGATGTGTTCCAAGTTTCATTTTCTTCACAGGACAATATTTCAACGACGTTTTCTTATCTGCTTGTATTTTGCTCTCGGTTACATGGATGAAACCATAGAAATACATTAAGAAAAAGGAATTCCTTTGTGTTTACAACATAGCATAAAAATAAATTTGCTCTCCTGACTCTTTGGAGCTGGTCTGGGCCTCATCCTGTGAATCAGAAGCCAGCAGTTGGTGCTAGACCAGGAAAACAGGAGGCCTGTGTCCGTCTGTAGCGTAGCTGTAGCACTGCAACTTATATAGGTCAAACGAAGTCTGAAATTGAGTAGGTCTATTGGTAGGTCCTTTGCTGCTTGTCCATGACATGTGCTTGCAGGTAAACATGGCAGAAACCTCCTGCTGGCCATGGGAACGAGCACACTGACCTGGTCTGTAACACACCAGTGCCACCGTTGCGTCCCGGCTGGCATTCATCTCCATTGAGGTTGCTGCTTTCTGAGCTGGTGTCTGTGGACAGAGCAGCTTCCAGTTTCATGTGCAGCCACAGTGCCATATAGTTTACCTATCTAGCACAAAGTTTAAAGTCTGCATCCACTGCTTGGAATTAAATTCCCCTCTCTCGTGGTTTTCAACCTGGTTATAGAGCCTAAAGAAATGAATGCCTAGCCAGTGTAGTGAAGCATTATTAGCTCTGCAGCACCAGTGAAGAAGCATAGTTAGATTTTTGCTTTAAAACAACCCCAGAATGCATAGTAATGCCATGTATGAAGAGGTGCTTTTGTCTCCATTGTGCTTTGCTGCACTTTGCCACTGAAAACACCAGGTAGAAAATGTGTTTGGGTTTCACGGTGAGAAATGTTAGCAAAAGCTAAATTGGGTAGGTTTACAACCTGTCGGGAGTTCTCTCGGGTGCTGGGAGGCTGTTGGGAGATGGGGAATTCCAACGGGAATGGCCTGGGAAATTACAGCCATTTAATTTTAGACATAGTCGGTGGGAGGGTTATTTGGAGAGAAGAAACAAAAATTATTAAAGAAATATCATCTTGTTGAATAGTCCAAGAGCTGAAACTCTTGACAGTGAGACAAAGAGGAGATGAGGGAAAGGCTTGAGCACAGACTGCAACATTTCTGCTTCAGGCAGAGTAAGAGCTTTTCAGTGGGGCTGATAAGAGTGGAACAAAATCCTTTGGTGTCTAGAGAATTTCTAGACTCTAGAAACTGAAAATTGGGAAATACAAAACAAGTGCCGGCCACTGGAGCCGGGTACAGAGGGTGGTGAGGGTTCCTCCATCACTTTGAGAAGGTTGGGTAAATACTTTTGAAGTGTGGGCTAGTGGATTTGGAGGTTGACTGTCAACCCAGACTGTGGGCTCTCAGCACCTCTGTTCTTGTTGCTAAAAATTCCTTGTTGCTTTGATAAACAGGGCAAATGATGCAACTTCATTTATACTGCCACTTGTAGAAGAGCATTTTCTAAGCCTCCATGTCTACTTGACCGCTGAGAAATGCAGCACTGGCTGATAAGATGGTTGTTTTCTAGCAGAAGCACACCTTCCACATCTAATCCAGTTACGCCTGAGCAGAAACCTTTCCAAAGCCTCTGCAGATGGATTGGAGTGGTCCTGCTGTACCCCGTGTTTGTGTGACAGTGAGTGCTTGTGGATGACGGGTATAGAATAAACCACATTCCAGCCTAGGCGGAGGCAGAGATGCCGGTGAACTATGTGCTCCCAGGCACTGTGAAGTCTTGTGACTGGTATGTCATCCCCTGGCTTTTTCTCTCCCTCATGCCCTTCTTCCTCTCCATTTTTGGTGTTACCAGAGTTTAAAGAGCAGTAGCTTTTCATTTACCGCAGGTTCTCTCACTCATCTTTTCGTCTTTCTCGTTGCTTTTAGCAGAGTATTGCATACCTAGACTTTGCTCATCTTTGGGCTGTGCTTAGCTGACCTTTGCAATCTCCCCGTCCCTTTCCCATCAAACCTAGACATCTTCTGGATCAGTGATGCTTGTACTCCTAAATCCAGTAATCTGAGAGGTACAGAAGGGGCAGCATCCACGTCATGAGGATGCAGTAGCATTTTACTCCTCATTTTGGCCAGTACATTACAGATCTGGTCATTCTGGGAGACTCAGCCTGCTTCTAGCTGTTTGTATCATCTATTGAGGTGTAATTCTTGGCTAAGGCTCCAAGCTTCCACATTTTATCTTAGCAAAAGTTGTGATTCACCTTGGTAAATCTGAGAACTGGAGATGGAAAACTGAATGGAAACAAAAATACAACTGACTGTCCCTATTACCCTTCAGTATTCTGGTAATGGACAGAAGCCTGGAGAAGAGAAGGCTCTGGGGTGACTTTATTGTAGCCTTTCAGTGCTTACAGGGGGTATGAGAAAGATGGGGACAGTCCTTTTGGCAGGGCCTGTTGTGACAGGACAGGGGTAATGGTTTCAAACTAAAGGATGGTAGATTTAGACTGGATAAAAGGAAGAAGATTTTTACAATGAGAATGGTGAAACACTACAACATGTTTCCCAGAGAGGTGGTAGAAGCCCCATCCCTGGAACCATTCAAGGTCAGTTTGTATGGGGCTGAGCAACCCGCTCTGGTTGCAGATGTTCCTGCTCAGTGCAGGGGGTTGGACTGGATGACCTTGAAAGGTCCCTTCCAACACAAACCATTCTGTGAAAATCAGGAAGGGAGATATTTCATCCTCAGAGACCCAACGTTAAGCACTGCAGGCTTGGTCACTGTAGGGGAGCACAGGGGTTGCCCCCAGCCTCAGACTGGGAGTCTGAGCTCCCGGATCTGGCAGGAAAAGCGTGCCTGCCGACCTCGGATGGTTGTCTGTCTCCTCCCAGCCTAAGATGGGACAGCATTCCCGACGGGAAGTAACTGCTCTGGAAGCCTCGCTGAACATCTGTGACCAATCAGACCGAACATCCACAGCGGGCGCAGCGACAACCGAGCACCAGCAGTAGCTCAGAGCCTTGGAAGGGGCTGCGCTCCCGACGCTGGCTCGCCGGGTGAGCAGCCTCCCAGGGCCTGCAGTTGTGCTGGTGCTGCTGCCTTTTGTAGCTTGCCAGTGACAAGCTGCAGAACAAAACCACAAAGCTTGAGATGTAGCCCAAAACTACAGGGTTTGTAGAGCCAAACAACAAGGCTGACAGTTTCAGTAATTATAAGCCAGAAAAACAGTTTTTACTTCTTTAGCCCTATACGGGACTTTGCCTGCTGCAGAGGTGGAACCCTGAGAGCTCTCTGCTGAGACTCCACATTTCTCCCTGCAGTTGCTTTAGAAGCTAAGGAGGGAAAACACACCAGAATTAAATATTACCCCTGGTGCCCCTCAATAATAATCTTCGGGGACCTGCCTGGAAGAACAGAGAGCAAAGAGAAATGAGACAGAAGGGAGAAACCAGAGCAATTTCAGAGCAGCGTGTTAGCTGAGGAAGGCACTCAGGGAAATAGTCTGGACGAATGACAGGACATGAAGGGACCAGAGCAGACAGGTGGTATTCCCAGGTAGAGATAGGACCACATTTATTTTGCACCAGCCCTGAACTAGCTGAGAGGAGACCAGGTACGGTCCTAGGGCTCCCCACAGCACTGGAGTAGCAGCAGCTGTGATGTGTGTCATCCCTTTCTGAAAAGCTCAAGCAACAGCAAAGAATAAAAGTATCAAATATTTGTAATCTTTCTTCTTTTTCTTTTCTCTTTAATGTTCTGTGTGTAATGTAAAAGCCTTGTAAAAACTACTTAAATCCCAGAACTTACGGGGAAGCTCTTATAGAGTGTGAGTCCAAACGAAAGGCAACTTCAGTCTTTAGCTCGCAGTTTGAATTGTTTGCAGAATTTAGGCAATGCCATATTTAGGGTTGCACATGAAATCATAATTGAACTTATAAATTTATTTTAGTTTCAAGGTCACACACTATTTTTCCAGGGTGTGCCTGCTTAAAACCACAATAAGATGGTTTTGCTAAATGAGTAGCTGTTCAAGATTTTTATCATCTTAATTTCTGTGAGACCTGGAGTGTGATCAATGCAAGTGGAATCTGTGATTTTTAATTTTTTCATTTATTTCCCCCCAAGTGTTTCTCTGGAACTGAAAGGCCTCTGCTTTACACATGCCTTTGGGAAATTCCAAAGGTTTAATATTTATCCAATTTTTAATGAATTTTCACAGGGAGGCAAAGCTCAGCTGACATACCAAATCCCTCAAATCCCTTGGTCAAATGGATGTTGGAATTTATTACATTTAGAAAGTGGAAATTTTTGTGATTTTTTTTTTTAATAGTGAGATCACTCAGTGGCTGAAAATGTCATATTCTAATGGAAAGTGTTAGACTGCTTTGATACTGGGCATTCTTTCTTACTCGACTATGATGAAAGAACATGACTGTTAATTGGGATTCTTTTCTTCCATTTAGGGTCCTGAGAACACTTTGCCATTGTCGAAATGCAAACTTAAACTCACAGGATCCTTGCCCTGATCAGCAAAAGTGTGTTATGTTTGGGCGTGTAGGGGCAAAAGAGGATAGCAGTGGCATTTTGTTGGTTTGGATAACGGCGTGCCACCCCGTCGGGTTTGCTGTGTTAATGCCTTTCGTAAGGCAAGAGCCACAGGTTTCATTCTTCAGGGTCTGAAATTCAGCAGCTGAAGATAGCCACGGGACTGTTACAGAAAGAAGCCTCTTTAAGGTGTTTAGCAGCATGTGGTGTGGGAGCTCCCAGGAGCTGTGCACAGTACACAGAGCATGTGAAATGCAGCAGACTTCGGCTGCGGCAGAATTACCGTCGATAATTACAGGGGTAATCACTGCTGGGCAGGAGAGGCTCCTGAGGATTTTGCAGGGGATTATCACCATGTTTGGTAGTGCCTGTAAAGTCACTGTTAAGTGTAGCAACTGCAAAGCCACTGTTAAGCTGCAAGCAACCAAAAAGTGGGGTAAATAACGACTTCCAAAGCGCGTGTGTTTTATGTAGCGTGTGATGTCTGCCTCTTGCTTGTGGCGATCACAAGGAAGATGGCTCAATGCTGCGAGGAGGTTTCAATCAGATTACCCTGCCAAAGCTGATGGTTAGCAGATTAAAATTCTTGCCATCCTCCCTGTGCCTTGCTCTGAATTTTTAACCCAAACAGAAGTGGAAGGTTTAGAATGTAAATGTTCCGTAAGACTTGTGAACACAGAGCCTCCGGTTATTGGGAGGGCAGTACGTGCTATACCCAACAACGGCTGGAGCACGAGGAGCAATGGTATGGGGTGATGTGGCAGAGAGGCACTCGTGCCTCTCCAGGCAGGGCTGTCTAGCAGCATTTCAGGCCATCTCCCATGTTTGCAGGGTGAAGACTTTAATTAAAAACCCAATCTAATGAGTAAACAGAAAGGACATACTTAGCTGTTTTTTCCCTGTTCCGTGAACATGCATTACTCTTCACAAGACAAGATGGCACCTTTGTAAACTTACAGCTTAATTCACATAAAACCTAGCAGAAGAGGATAAATCTAGGATAAAGTGGGAAGCATGTAGCTCACTAAAGTAGAGCCCTATGGTCATTTTTAGCTCTTTGAGTGTTCTTAAAGGCATTTGCTATCTAAGGGTACATTCCCTTGGAGGCAGGTGGGTGTGATGGCAGCATGTGCTGGAATGCTTAAGCAATTAACCAGACTGGCTGAAGAGCCATTAACCAAACAAACTGAAGTGCCAATAAGAGTGAAAAGATAGCACCAGGGAGGGGGGTTATTGGGCTGAAGCCCAGGCCTCTCTGTCTTCCTCACACTTGTGATCCAGACTAGCTCAAGTGCATCTGCACATGCTGCTGTCCCCCCTCCAGGATTCACCCTCCTAGTGCCTTCTGCCAGTGAGTAGGGAAGGCAGGAACTGCTGCCAGTAGTGCATTTTAATTTCTTTTAAGATTAATAGCAATCTGCTATCTCATGTACATAATTGTGTTTGTTGTTTTATATTTTGTCTCTTTTTTTTTTCTTTATTTTTTTCCCCCTCTTTTTGTTACCAGAGTGCCTCCGATGGCTTTTGGAAGTCAGTGGCAACCCGTGTCCCAAGAGAACCTCGAGAGATACGTATCCTGAATCCCTACTTCATCCAGGAGGCGGCTTTCAGCTTCATTGGACTGCCTTTCAACAACGGCCTGATGGGCAGAGGGGTAGGTATAAAGCAGAACAAGCAAAACCAAGGGGAAGGACAAGACACCAAAGAGCAGAGTGGGCTTATGCTGTCCTTACTTTTCCTTCTGCTGGCCAGTGAAGGGGACAGACCTAGGCTCTGTTATGGTGGCAGTGCTCAGCCTGCTTAAGGCCGAGGCAGGATCCTTCCTTTCTGTTACAAGGCGATGGCTGTTACAGACCCCCTTCTCTGGAGGCAGCTCTGCAGCTTCCAGCACCAGCTGGATGATTTCCCATCACCCACAGCCTGTCAGAAGGGTTCTTGTTGTGGGTGGAGGGAGCTCCTTCCTAAAAAAGAAGAAGGAGCCCTGCTCTCTGCACCCTCATTGCGCCTGGAAGAGGTGCAGGTCTCCCTAAAGGTCATGCTACTGTTTTTATGATTTGGTGTCCTCATGGAGACTGCAGCCTGAAATCACTGATCTCAGACATCTCATCCTGTGTCCCAGGCTTATAGGAAAAGAACTGAAAGGTTTCTTTTATGAGGCCTTTGGTAAGAAATTCTGGTCTTGCAGTCACAGATTTTAGATGTAAAAAGCTTACAAACTAAAACAGTGCAAGTGGCAGGCTTAGGTGATAGCTATTACCAGAATACCTCCATTGTCATTCTAGTGTGTCACCTCCAGTGTAGCTTTCTGGAGTGTTAGTGTGGAGTAGGTGGTGACTTGGGTTCGCTGGATTATCTCACCCTGCAACACTGTGTAAGAACCTATTTATATTTGCTTTACCTAATATATCACCGATTAGAGGAGCTATTACTTGGGTGGGTATATTACTCATGTACACATGTGATATAGTTGCTGATAGAGACCACACGTGACATTTTTGGGCACATTAGCACAGCTGACAAACCCAGAGAGAAGCACAAGGGCTGCTTGCTCTGCCCCAGCATTGTTCTCCCGTTGTTACCAGTGCAGGAGATTTGCCATGTAGCGGGATGGATTTGGACTAAATACAAACAGAGTCATGCCTCATTTTCCATGCTCTAATTATATTGTGAGATCTTCAGACATACTAGAGATATTTGTTTTATACAGGGCAGGTGGGTGGGTACCTGGAAGTAAGAGATTCACCTCTTCAAATGAGGCATGCCGGATGCGCAGGCAGATTCATCCACACAGAATGGGTGATGTGGGATGCATTGCTGCATGTGTATGTTAGGGTTCTGGAACCACTGGATTTTTGCTGTGCACACTGAAGGCATCTTATCCAAACCGTTCTGGGTAGCTAGGAAGTAACTTCACCTCGCTGCATCCTCCAGAACTTACCCTTAGAAGGATGTGGTCTTTGTCTTCCAGTAAATCAGGACTGCTGCCCCAGTGAAGGGCAGAAATTCTCAAGACTTTTGCCTTTATTTTCTCCAGATTTGTTTTTTATTTTTAAACACGTTATTTTAATGCACAAGATATTACTTAAGCTGAGAGGAGGAGAGAGAATCCGGAAATGAAAATGCTGTGAACTAAAGTTTATGAGGTCTTGATAGGTTGTTTAACACACATCAGACTGGGAAATGAAGGCATCTTAATTGAAACCTGATGTTGCACTTCATGAAAGTCTATTTGAGCATTTAAAAATAGTTTATAGAGCTTTAAGGCAAGCAGTCTTTGCCCATGACCCCTGCTAGATTGTGTAAATTGCAGTTCATTCCTTCAGATGGGGCAGCAGGAGCTCTGCAGGTGCATCTTTGGGGCTAGGATTTTAGTAAACCCTGTGCTGTCTGCGCAAGTGATTCTGTCAGAGCTTAAAAGTAGGGAGTGAGTATTTCTAGCTTGTGGGAATCTGACTGCAGACATCAACTACAGACTGCTGTCGTGGAGCTGCTGGGACTTCATGCCCTACTGAATGCTGCTGCATCAGTGCAGATGTGTCAACAGAAGCTACTGCTGCTGATGTAAGGAGGGAAGAAGGGTCTGAGTAGGATCCCAGTGACACAAGCTGGCTACAGACCTTTTTTTCATTGAGACTTTAAATGGAAAGGGTGGAAATCAAAGCCTCTAGACCAAGAATCCAACTCTCATTAAAGATTAGAGAGGTCCATCAAGGCAAGCGAGGCAGCGAGAGCAAGACTTGCTCCACAAGAGACAGTATGACCCCGCAGCCACAGAACGTAGCTGGTTAGGTTCAGGGTCATGCTTTAGAGATAGGAGACAGCCTGGAAAACTTTACTCAAGAAAGCAGTATATGAAGATGGAAAAGGCAAATGCTGAGGTCTAGTAAGCAACAGTACAGTGAACAGTATGTGTCCTGAGTTTATCAAGGGGAAGGGGGCTCAGATTGGTGCCCCCATGCTGCAGTGTGCTCTGCTGTGTTGGGAAGGCTACACACAGGAGGATCAAGGCCAAGGGTGCCTTAGTAATCAAGGCCAACACAAAATCTTCATAAAGAGCAGTAATGCTCTGCTCTTCTTTGGTTCTGATGCCTAAATAAGCTTCAGTGCTTCTCTTGCACACCACATATGGTAACAATGTGCTGCCAATTAACTTTGTAATTTGGGGACTTTTTCAGCAAGGTTGAGGAGAGCTAGCAAAACAGTTTGGGGCTGATCTCAAAGTATTTTTTCCCAGGATTCAATAAAGGGTGAATGTAGTAACGTGCTCAGCTTTCATAATGTAACTTGGGCCATATGGTTCTGGAGGATAGTAGGGGGATACAACTCAGCCGTGCATTTTGGTTGTTCTTGTGGCATTAGTAGCCAAAAGTCTGAGCAAGGAGCAAAGCTGGTCACCCACAATGAATAAAGCTTTTCAGGACTTACCTCAGTCCATTTACTGAAGTCTTAAGAAGAGAGAGAGCTCTTCCCTACTAGATGCAAACTTCTATTTTCTTGGGACAAGCCAATGATAAAAAAACCCTTTCGTTTAGTATCCTAGAAATGTTCGGGGAAAGTTAAATGCTAATGCCTGAAGAAACGGGCTAGTAGAGGTCTCCTCTTTGATTAAAGAATCCTCTTAAGGAGTGGGCACAGGCTTGGCTGTCTCCCTAGACAAAGGTCTGTGTATGCTTTTGATGCTTAGGTGGAAGTTCTGTGTATACAGGCCTTTTGGGCTTGAAACGAGACATCCTGGTGTTGCAGGTGGTAATTCAGGCATGCAGTAACCTGCCCTACCCTGCAGACAGCTTACTGGGGGACAAGCAAGGCCATCATTCAGAGGCGTCATTGCCTGTTGCACGTACACCACTAGGGATGGCTGTTGTGCTGGTGCTTTCTGCTGTGTAGTGAATAGTCCTCTCCACTCAGTAGCACTCAGAGCCATCTGAGCAGTGCCTTTCTGGCTCTTCTGGGAGCCCTGAGCATGGTGTGAGATGTCCAGGAGAGTATTTCAGATGGTACAAATTCTCACTACTCTGAGGGCTCCAGTACAGACTGTGATGTTTGTTTCTCTGCTGGTGCTGTGCATCCATGGAACTGCTTACCACTTACTTCTTAGGAGATGAAGCTCTGGTGCCCCAAACAGTAAGCCTTTGATTGCTTTGTGTTTTGGAAATGGCTGAATCTACAGACCCCTTACTAAAGAGATAAAGCATCCTCCTCTGGACTTCACTCAGCCTCAGCACCAGTTTGGTGAAGGCAGAGCCGCATGCAGGCAGAGTTACTGGGCACCTGGCCAGGGATTAGCACCTCTGCAGCCTGCCGACAGCCATCATGCATTTGAGGATTAACTGCTGATGCTGGAGCCTTAGCACATCCTGCCCCAGGCCTTCTCTTTGCTGCTCTTTGGTTTTGCCTGATGGCAGGCAGCCTTTCTGGAGATGCCAGTGGTGAGCCTTTGCTCCTTCGGTAGGTTTTCAACTCCCCTGGCTGGTCATAACGACCCCTCCATTACAACTGGATAGTTGTGGTGCCAGCGGGTGTTGTCTCCTGGGCTGTTCCTGCTGGATTGTCACTATGTAAAGACTGTGTCTTGCGACGAGTTGGGTCTTTATGGAAGGGAAGAGAGGTGGGGCATGGCAGGAGCAGAGCAGTCTGCCACCGCATCCTTCCAGTTGTGTGCTTCTCCTTCTTGCTTTTGCATTCTGATGGCATCTTCTAAGACAGGTAGAGGGAAAGGCAAAGGGGCACTGCAGCTGCAGTTCGTTAAACATAGACACTCGGTGTCATCTGGGTTTGCAAAGCAGCACATCTGCTGCATGGGCTGGACTGTTGAATCTGTTACCAGTGCAGTGTGATCAGTGCATGATCCGCTGGGGAGTGAACAGACAAGCTGTTACAGGGTAGCAGGTAAATGCACCCCAGCTGCTTCTCAGTAAGTGTCAGCCACGTGCTCCGGCGCATGATAGATGCAAAGTAACTGAAGGGAGTTTACTTTTCAATGAAGGACTAGACCATGAACTCCCTCTTAGCTTAGGGTGAAGCATATACATGGTTACCACAGAGCAGACAGCTTGTAGTAAAGTCATGCCCTTGCGTCCCCTCTGTTAAATCGTTAGGTCCTTAAGAAGTACTCCTTGCATTGCAAAAGGACTCTGCTCGATGGCAAAAGGTGACTCAGAGCCTGTGCATCAGGTTAGAAGTTGTCAAAGATATTTGAGCTGGGCTGGCACAGAGGAGCTCTGCAGGTAAATGGCAGAACGGGAGCCTGCTGGGCAGCTTGTCCCACTTCCAGCAGCAGGCCCCTGGCCCTTCCCTTTTGCTCTGCTGCAGACCAGTTCTGGAGGCTCTCTCCCACTTACAGCAAGGGATAGCTAGAGCAAGCGAAGGAAAAGTCTAGGAGATGCTCTGCTTTGTCTTTCGAAGCCCAGTCTTGCAGCTGATGCAGTGCATGGAAAGAGGTAGCTGTGGGAGCACCTTACTTGATTGGAATCCCACGTGGCAGGGACCACTGCAGAATGCCAGGCACTTCTCCGCTCACCGTAAGCAACGTTAAATTGCTTTTTATGCCCTATTTCCAAACTTACCCACTAAGGGAAGCAAAGCATAGGTTTTGGGTTCTTCAAGTGAGCAAAAAGAAAATACAGTGGCTGGTGTGTGTAGTGTGTGACGGCTATTACAGTTTTGTTCTCTATTTTGCTTTGACTTTATTGCCATTGGGTGATCCAGTCTGTAACTGGTAAAACTAAGGTAGCATTTTTGCCTATGTGAGCAGTTTTTCAAGTTTTCCCTCAAATAAATGTAGTAGTCCAACCAATATGAATATCTGTCTGTGTTTAGGTTTTAGGGAATCTATTCTTCAGCAACGCTTATGCTCTAAGTGAAAAAGGTAACAGTTGGAATAGTCTGAACAATCCTTACCCTGAGGAAAGTAAAATCCCCTAAATAACTGGAATTCATTTAACATATTAAGGGAGTCAAATATTTCTAAAAACAGATTTACAGCAGTCATTTCCTTCCAGGCCAGCAGTGACACGGGAATGACCCGGGCATGGAATTAAAAACTTTTCACATGCACCAAGCCAAAAGCAGCAATGGTCCCTGGTTCAGTTGCCAGCACTGGATCTCCAGCGCAGGCCTGCGAGGTGATGCTCAGCCTCCGTTAAGTCCAAAGGAAGGCTGATGTTCCTTTGACTGGATTCTTTTCTTCTATGAGTAGAAGTTTGTCTTTAAAGTAGTAGTTAGTCTTTAAAGCCTCTTCAGGGGAACCAATGGAACATGAAACAGCAATGTCTTGAGGGGAAGCCTTTCATCTTTCCCCTTGCAGCAGAAAACAGTGTAGGAGGAGTTGGGAGAAGCTAGGAGAAGCTATCCTATGTCTGCCTACACTGCTAAAGGCAGTTCTTGTCCCCTGACCTGGTGGTGCAGACTGGCTGTGTTTGCATCCCACGGAGCTTGCAGTGATCCCCAACGCAGCACAAGACCAGGGACCTTTGCCTCTCTTGTCTTTATGCTTTTCGCACCCAGGATCCACCACGCGTGGTCTCACCTGACCCACAGAGAACATGTGCCAGAGGGTCCCTGGAAGGAGCCACTCTCCAGATGCCCAGGCAGCCTTTGCCCAGCACTGCTGTGGTGATGTGTCGTTCGCCACTGCTCTGTTTGCTGCTTCAGTTTGTCAGATGGCCTTTGGGTGTCATCTCTGACTCATCTGTCAGTCTGGTGCGTTCTCTCAAGTGGGACCAGGCAGAGGCCTTGTCCCTGAGGAGCATTATATTACACAGGAGCATTATATTTTCCAGATGTTTGGGCTTAGACCACCAGGCCAGCCTTGGAGATGTGGACTGTCAGTTCAGGCTGATCACATTATCCAAGGAGGTTGCCCTGGCAACTGTTTACCAGAGCTGGAGAGGAAATGCTGGACGTGGTATCCACTGCAGGCCCTGCTGGGACAGACACCTGGGAGACACCACAGCGGGTCCAGAGCTTGCAAGGGTAAGGTCAATGCTTTTGGCAGGGAGCTGGCAGGAGGAGAGGGCTGCCATTGCTTTCCTGGGTCTCGCCATTCCCAGCTCTCACCATCTGTTCAGGCCAGAAACTCATCATGGCCACGTCTGGAGCAGCGGTTCCGCTGGGCCGCCCCAGGCAGCCTCCATTACTCACCCCCCTGAGGCTGGACATGCCGTGGCCTAGCCTGCCCTGGCCAGTCTTTGTTCAGCTGGGCACGTCCCAGGAAGCTCACCTAGGTAGTGGCCACTGCTGGGCTGCCATTCTTCAACCATTTGGTTCAAAGTGACATTGCTCGGTGGTGCAGAAATACCCAGGCACGTAGAGGGCCACGTGAGCGGACAGACAGGCTTTGAGCTGTTCCAACCCCAAATTGTTATTCCCCAGGGGGATGTTGGGATTTTGGCTTGTTTCTTTAGCAATGGCCTCAATAACAAGAGGCTCGCTCAGTTGTTTGAGAGTTATATTTTCATACCTTAATGCAAGAGGTGTGGTGGTTGCTTCAGTATGTCTTTGGGGCACGGCACAGGGTGTGTGTGGTGAGATAGCACTGACGCATTGCGCAGGGCATAGCAGGCCAGCTTTGGCACAGCATGTTCATGATGCCTAACGTCTTTTGGAGTGACCTGTCTCCTGCTTTACCCCAAAGCCCAGATTAGAGCTTAACAGCAAGCGATTTATATGCCTGGGAGCGATCAGGAGAGCTTGGAAGCTGTGTAGGTGCAGCCAGAGAAATTATAACAGTTTCCTCTCTCTGACATGTCCCCTCTCATCTGCCACCTCTCTTCTGAGAGGAGAGGCCTTTTCACTGGGCCTGGAGAACACTGCTGAGCTGGCTTCCCTGCAGCATGCCTTGGGATGTGTCACTAGACCCTCCAGGGCCTTCTCTTTCCCATGCCACAAGCTGGACACGAGGCAGTCACCTTGTCAACAGAGGGAAGGAGGAGCAGAAGCTCCGCAGGCTGTCACAGGAAAAGAGGGCTCGGTTTCTGTAGTTTGAACCAAACCAGAACCAAAACCCTGTGTTGACTCACTAATGACATTTGGTTGACAGGTTCTGTGCAAGTTGGCTCCTTTATTTTCACGTCTCCCTAATTCCCCAGTTACTATTTAATCTCTCGGGTGGCTGCTTCTTCCTTAAGATAAGCACTTCAGACCAAGTGCCCAGTTATGTGCATTTGATCCAGACACATGTGAGTGCACACAGAGTTTGTTCTGGTGTTCTTCTCTTAGCAGGTGCTGTTACCCACACATTTTGCTCAGGGTGGGCTCTGGGAGCACCCCCATGCTGCCCTAGCAGTTACTGCCCTCGGTGAATAGCAGGGACAGTATGTTTTACAGGATTTTCTAGGTGGTCCTCTTAACACACAGGGTTCTGACTGCAGCAGCAGGATGTGAGGCTGCACCTCAGCAGTGAAGGTGTGAATGGCTGCAGGTCTCTGTCTTCAAGGAGAACAGATGCACTGGGCTGTAACTGCTGTGGTATTGGAGGGTGCTAACATCAGTGAGGGGTATTTTAATTAAAAACTGCCATCAGATCATCAGTTTCTGAACGTGGTTTTAGGGCAACGCAGAACTATTTTGCTAAGGACACCGTGTGATTTTCTCTTAGTTGCAGGGGCCAAACCAGATACATCTGCTACAATCCAAGAGGTTAGGAAGTCTTTGATAGTCTTTGGTATTTGAATCATTTCTGAGAGGGAAGCAGGCAGTACCGAGATACTGGCATGTCAGGAACTACTGAGGAACAGAAGCAGAGGAGAAAATTGTCACCTGTTTTTCCATAAAGGTCATTGGAGGGGTTATACATAGAAAAAAGACAGGCAGATATTTGGTGACCAAAAGAAAGTTCACTTTTGATTTCTGTAATCTGTTTTTCTCCACACAGAAGTACAAATATGCTTGACAGAAAGTTAGGGTGGTTTGGCAGCCCTCCCATGAGGCTGGGTAGTATGATTACTCCTCTGTGGTTTGTAAGACTCCCATTATTACAAAGTTAGGTCTTAAATGTTAACTTGGCCAGTGAAATTCCCTCCAGGCAAAGACCCTGTGTCTGCCTTGAGCTGTACTGTGGGAATGGGCCCAGGGCAAGTGTGGGTGGTGTTAACACCGTCCATTCCCAAGAACCATACATTCTCTAGGACGTAACCACTTACTATGTTTTGGACACTGTAACTACAGCTCAGCTGAGGGAAAGTGTCTTGAGGCAAGTCCACTTACCAGCTGATGCAATTCCAGTGACATCCGAAAGTCATCTCCTGTGTAGAACATAAAGCCGAGGATCTGAATTTGAACCGCGGTGCCTGGGAAGACAGGATGTTCTTGCATGTGTTGAAATTCAGGGAATTTTCTTATTCTTGCCTAATAAACTTATCCCAGTTTTTTTTAAACCCCTCCTTGATATTTCATGGCTACCAGTGAATTAACAACTAACATAAAGTAACTGGACTAAAACCAGTATTTTTTTGTAGTGAGTATCAGTTGAAATTAAGCAGTGAGAACAAAATGACTCTGCTGTTTTTCCTAACGTTAGAGCTGGCACAGAAGGATGCAGTGGTCTTTTCATTTCAGACAAGCACTGTTGCAGTTGCTCTGAAAATGTTTGAAGTCATTGTCTCGCTGATTTGGCCACAAGCAGTTTTTCCACACTAGCCTTCAGATAAGTGTCCTTCCAGTGCACTTCAGTGGAGTTCTCCATAGCACATGGGTTGTGCTCCCGGCTCTGCACATCTCACCTCGGGTATGGGTGGCATTCTTCACTTGTAAAATGCTGGTCTTGGGACTGGGCAGGCAATCAGAAGTGAGCAAGGCAGTGCACTGCCAAAAGCCAGTTTCCTTGAATGAGAGGCAGAAACTCAAACCATTGTGTTCCCAGTCTGTGACAAACATCAGGTGAAATGCAGTAGCATCGCTCACCATTTCTGGGTGAACCATTTTAAAGGCAAACTGTAAGCGTGCAGTTGGTTTCTACATCTCGGCTAAGAAGCTTGTCACCCTTGGTGACTGTCTGAGCATGTCCTCTGAATTCATGATGCTTTTGATACGGCACCATTGGATGCTCTACAAATGAATAAGATATGTGGGTGGATTTCTCAGCCTCTCCCTAGCCCCTGGGGTAAAGCTACCTCCAGATTCACACAATCACAGAACGTTAGGGTTGGAAGGGACCTCGAAAGATCATCCAGTCCAACCCCCCTGCCAGAGCAGGATCACCTAGAGCAGGTCACACAAGAAAGCGTCCAGGTGCGCTTTGAAAGTCTCCAGAGAGGGAGACTCCACAGCCTCCCTGGGCAGCCTGGGCCAGTGTCTGTCATCCTCACTGGAAAAATTTTCTCCTCATGTTTACATGGAATCTCCTATGTTCCAGCTTGCACCCAGTGCCCCTTGTCCTATCATTGGACATCACTGAGAAGAGCCTGGCTCCAGCCTCCCAACAATCACCTTTTACATATCTATAAACATCAATGAGGTCACCCCTCAGTCTCCCCTTCTTCAAGCTAGAGAGCCCCAGCTCCCTCAGCCTTTCCTCAGCAGGGAGGTGCTCTGCTCCCTTCATCAGCTCTGTGGCTCTGCACTGGACTCTCTCAAGCAGTTCCCTGTCCTTCTTGAACTGAGGGGCCCAGAACTGGATGTGGGCTCTCCACGGGAGGAGAACCTCTCTCGACCTACTAACCACTCTGATTGCTCAGTGTTGAGTGACATCTACTCACGGGGTTTATGAACTAGCTAAAAGCAGTAACATAGGGGATGCTACTGTAACCATGAGACAGCGTTCTGAAGGTAAAGCATATCTTTAAGCACAGATTTTCTGCCAAGCACTCTTCTTAGCTTATTACATCTGCATGAGGCTAACAAGGGATTATGCGAGCTGATGGTGAAAGCTATGAAAGGATCTCTTCCCTGTCTGAGCATTTACAGATTTCCATCTCGCTCACTAGGCGGCAGCATTTATTTTATTCTAGATATTTTATCTCGTGTTCTCAGTAGGGCTGTAGGAAAAGATTTGTATTCATAGTTACCCTTTGTACGCATAAACATTCCATTAGGAGAAGTTTCTTTTCATCTGTATTATTAATGTCATTGATACACAATCAATCTCATCTGTTTGGTAAACTGATACACAATTTTTGTTCCGTGGGCAGATGCCTCATAGATGGTCCTGTAGCATTCATTGTCTTGAGTAGGATTGCACTGGGTTCTGCCTTAGCTTTATGAGTTTCTAGCTGGTTGTATAGCACTTGCTTCATTTTCTAAACCCTAAATGTTTATAGAAGCAGCATAAGTTTCTGGACAGAGCATTCTGAACTATATAACCTCAGAAAAAAAGTAATTTTCCTCTGTGACTGAGAATCATCTTCACATTGAGGAAAAATAATCCTTTTTTAAGTGCTTTTTTGTCAACTGGGGAGAAATTATATAAGATTCTGGTACACTTCAATTATTTTACCTTTTAGGCAGATCTGAATTCTTTTTTTTTTTTTTTTCTGAATTATATACAAAAGCATTTAGTGTTGACCTAAAACTGTTCCTACTTAAGCTAATCTGTTCTAGCATCCCCAGTGACAGAGGCAAAGGGGCTGAAAGAATCGTACTGTGAGGCTCTCTGGAGCAGAGAATAGGGCTGGGACTGAGATGCTGAACTTGTAATAGCCAAGAGCAGCTGGAAGCACCTACAGCACTGCCATGAACAGCTTCTTTTGCAGCTGTGCAGAGATCTAGTGCAGAGATGCTGCTGCAGGATAGCAGTAAGATGTCCTGGACAAATCCTGTCACTCTGGCTGGGGCAAGTTTGTCCTTTCTTCACTTTTGGCAGAGGCAAAAAAGTACAGACAGGAGTCCAGCACTGGACAGCAGGGGTAGCACAGCGATTGGTACCCAGCTTTCCACAGGGCTTTTTCAGCTCAGCACAGCTCCACCGTGCGCACCCCACTGAACAGTTTCCTGTGACCAGGCCATAGACTTAAGAAATAGTAGACACAGACCTATACCAAGCCCTCCCTGGAGAAGATCTTACTGGCCAGGACTAGGTCTGAGACAATAAACAGCCTCCAAAGAAGGGAGGATAACTCACCCAGGGAAGCCAGACACCCTAGCTGTGTGTAGTACCAGCCAGCCAAGAGATGAGCACATAGACAACATGAAGGCAATCGCATGCCAGAACCAGAAGTCCTCCTTCTGCTTCAAACCACTTCAGTTTAGCAGTGAGCTCCCAGGACCTTACCTCTCTGCCAATGGAAACTGGCACCCTCAGCCTCTTATGTCCCTCAAACCACTCTCCTGCAGCATGAAAGGAGCAAAATCATATGCTGTAGGCAAGAGTGGGACTTCCTCATGCAGTGGTGCAGGTACAGCTTCTTTAGCTCAGGTTTGTTACGGTGTTTGTACTTGTTTGAGCCTGCTGGGCTCTCCCATGGGTTGAGCACCCTCCAGCTGCTTGCCTGTGCAGCATATCACCTTGCTCCCACTGCTCCTCCCTGGAAAGCACCCAGTCTACCAGCCCAGTCACTGCATCCTGAGAGAGACAGCAAGAAGCATCCTCCTCCAGGCTGGCGCTTCTCTGTCAGACACACTGGACACAACCAACCCTCTGATAGCAGAGTGCCCCAACCATCAAAGCTGGAGCAGGGGGCAGCTCCCAGGCGCAGGGGATGTCCTGTTGCAGGTGACCCCCTCCCTGGGGTGGTGAGGCTGTCAGAGCAATGAGGGAGCCAGCCATGAGCACCTCTGTTGTGCTCACCCAGCTGCCTCCATGGCTGCCTGTGCAGAGAAGACCACTGGCAGACAGCGTCGAGGTAGCTGCAACATCTTCCTCAGTGCCACCTTCCCAAGAGCAGCCAAACCCAGGTTGCTAAAGGGAAAAACACTTCAAGTTAACTACACAGGGTCCATGAAGCTGCTCCCCAACACCGGGCAACCAGAGGAGAGAAAAGGGCCACTCTCCCTTATGTCCCATCCCTGTCATGCTGCAAGTCACTTTGGTGGTCTGCCAGTGCCACGGGGCTCTGCGAGTGCCCTGGGGGGTGTAGCGCATGTCACATAGAGCTAACCCATCCTGCTTATAGTCCTTGGGGCCTGTGGTGATGCCCCAGCAGCTGTTGGCATTGAGGTCACCTCTCAATAGGTGCCAACCATGGCCCTGTGCCACTCACACAACCTGGTCTGGGAGAAAGGACAGGGAGTGCTGCCAGCTCTGTGCCGCAAGGTGGTCACTGGGACCAGGCACTTCCTGAACCGGGAGCACCCTCTCTGCCTCTCAGATCAAGCAGCACCCATGGGCTGCCCAGCCTGGCACAGCACAGGGAAATTGTGGTGCTTGTCCCTCCTGGTGAAGGCTGAGGAAAGCAGCTGGGCTCGATGGCGCAGCAGCGGGCTGGTCTATGCCTGTGCTCACCATGCGAAGGCCCCTCACTCTCCTCGGGGCAGACCAGAAGAAAACTGAGAGGGCCATGGTAATGGCATGTGAGTGGCCTGGTATAGCTCATCCCAGCTCCAGGGAGGGATAGAGTCCCTTCATTGATCTGTATACAGTATTTGAGTCAAGGCTTCTAAAATCAGGCAACTTCAGCCTCGAGGTTCAGACTGGGACAGATTTCAGCAGGCATTTTCCAACCTCCCACCTCCCTGACTTGCTCCCTAGAAAATGCACAGCCATCCAAATCTCTGGAAGGGCACTCGCTCCCCTTCACATCCCTCTGGCACTCCTGGAGTAAAGAGCAGAACTGCATGTCTCCTCTAGCCTCTTCCCTGCTTCTCAACAGTGCCAGAGCCCGTGTTTTGCTGGGCTGGGCATGGAGGGCAGCTCCCTGGTGCGATGCCCTGCTGCTCTCTTCACATGCTAGGGCACGCTCTGCTGGCAAGCAATAGCAGTGCTGCTGAAAAGCCCCCTGGCAAGGAACTGCAAGTCTCAGCGCCTGGTTTAGTCAGTTCAAAACAATCTTGTTAGTATGTGGGAGAGGAGGGAGGAAGACTGTACCCCAGGCAGAGATTGCACGTGGAAATACCAATGAGATGACACTGTTCTCTGGGAAATATTGGAACAACTGGAGGAGCAGTAAAACACCGCAGTTTCCATCCATGTGGCTGTATCCCATGGACAAAGGAAAGGAACAGAAATTATTGGAAGCCACAACTGATTTGTATCTGTCTGGTCTGGATCATTGCTGCTGCTGCTGAGAGACAGGCTGAACCCTGCCCACTAAAACAAAAGGAAAATGCATGGAGGAAAGTGTAGCCGAGGCAGCTGCTGAGCCCAGGTGGGTGGCAGGCAGCCCTACTCCAGCAACATGGGCTGCAACAAGCTGCCTGTGCCCACCTCCTCCTCTGCCCTCTGCCCCGGACGTGATCTGAGGATGTCCATGAGATATGCGTTCAATGTCCCCCAAAATGTGACTGCAGCCGACATGTTGTCATGGTGCAAGCACTGGATGATATTCAAGGCTCTGCAAGAGGGGTCCACAGAAGTGGGATGTTGAATGTAGGCTGCAACTGCCAACTCCTTGCTGCAATGCCACAGTACCATGCAAAACTGTCAAATGCACATCACAACAGCTGACTTTCTTCCCCTCTAGGAAGGAAAACTGTGTGACGGATCTGGATGCACCCTGCATTTTCTTTCCATCCAACCTAACTACTGACAAAAGGACATCCTCAGGGGCCAGGATTTCCTCATACCAGGTGAGGTATAAACTCCAGCAGTACTTTGACCCTCTCCTAGGAAAAGAAATGGGGGCAGAAAGATCTCAGGATTAGAAAAGCGTTAGCATTTGCCAGCTAGACGTGGGCAGATTTGTGATGTGATGTTCATGCTGTCACTGCAGGACTTGCAGAGCCTCTGAAGCTATTTCATTGACAGGTCTCAGCCTGAAACACATTGCTCAGAGCTCCCAGTACAAGTCTGGGCTAGCTTCACAGGCTACTGGAAAGGGTTTTTCCACATTAAAGACTTTCTCTTTATTGATAATAACAAATAAGGGAAGAGAGGAGCCGATCCTGTTCCTGTGGGTCAGGTTGCTCACATTTTGCAATGCCTGGGGCACATGTATGGAATAAAATAAGACATCATACAAACATAAGAAAATCCTTCTGGGCCAGAATATCTTCCTGTGTTCTGTCTCCAAGAGTGGCCAAGAGCAGGTGCCAGGGAAGAGCACAGGTACAGGGCAGGTAAGTAGCAATATCCACTAGTGCTCCCCCAAACATGTGGCAGTATGCAATTCAGGGCCCCTGCCTGAAATTCCCACACTGGGTTCAAAATGCAGGGCTGTGTTTCTGCTGCAAGGGTCTGCTTCAGCCCCCTTGAATACATCCTGATCCCTCCAGCCACAACTGTTGGAGCCATCCCATCAGACACGTCTTCTAACCTGCTTATCCCCACCCATCACTACCCATGCTCCTGTTGCTTGCCACCAGTGATAAACAGATCATATCCCCTTGTCTGGGTGCCTACCCGAGGCATGAAGGATCAAGTCTTCTCCCAGAAATGTCCTCTGGCAGCCACCGAACAGCACCACTTGGTTTATCAGACACTGAGGTCATCCCTCTAGTAGAAGCACTCTTGCTTGATCAGCGTCATCCTGCTAGGAAATTTGGCACGGGTCTGCTTGCCCTTTGGTGCAGATCTCTTTGCAATACACTTGCTTTGGCCCATGTTTCCCCCCACATTACAAAACCACTCATACTTTAGGGCAGTTTTGGCTCATTGCTAAACACGTGGCAGGTTTCTTGCCTGGGTTTATCCAGCCACTTCTTTCCAGGGGCAGGACTCCCAGCCCCTGGCTCCAGCCAGCTCCACAGCTTTTTGCATCCAGCGCCAGTTTTCCTTTTGCTCTGGCAGATAACGTCACGCATTGCAACCCCTGCTCAGTTTCTCATGAGCCCTTTCTCCATCCCCTCTGATTTTCCAGCATCACTTTCCAGCTGTCTATGAGCAGAGAGAAAATCAGCTCCTCCCCACTGCACCCCACCCTATAAGATGCCTCTTTTTAAGGTGCTGTCTAATGATTCCAGCCCACCCCACCGGGAGCTGCAGGCTCCTGGGCACTTGAACCGAGGAGAGTATCGGTCTTTGGCAGAAGAGGATGTCCTGCTCTCCTCCTCATCCCCAGCCAGTCTCCTGCCGTGTGCCTCTGGGAACACTTGGGCTGCAGCAGCAGGTCAGATCCAGGGCCCAATCCTGATCCCCATAACACAGCCTGGCAGGATCACAGGGCTGACTAAAGCGACAGCACAGTCGGGAACCTCAGACCTGCACAAACCATTTGCAGGGACTAAAATGAGACGAGAAGCCAGCCCTGGCTGCCAGAGCAAAGCCAGGAGCGGGGCTCCCCGCAGCAGGACACCTGGGGACAGCCGGGCTGAGGGGCAGCGGTGGCGGCACCGCGGCCCCCAGAGGGACGGGCAGGCTGAGCTAGAGCACAGAGGACAGGCTGATGGCGGTGTTCCCCTCACGCTGCCTTCACCCAGGGGTACCCTCTCGGAAAACAGCCCCCGCGGCCCCGGCCCGGGGCTGCAGGACGCGTTCGCCAGCCCAGAGCGTGGCGGGACGAGCCCCGACGGCTCCCGTGCCACCCGTGCGGGGAGCCCCGCAGCGCCTACAACCATGCGTTGAGCCCTGCCAAGGAGAGGGGGTGCCAAACCTGAATTACCAGCCCAGAGAGCGGCTGGGATCCCGGGAGCTCCTGTGATTTGCGGCAGGTTTTTCAGGTCCCCGCCTGTCACACACACACGCAGATACTTAAGCAGTCACCCGAGGACCTGAGGGGTCCTTGTTTTGCGCGCTTCTGGTCCCTGTCAGCTGCAGGTAAGAGCAGGCTGGGGGTGCTGGGGTGGGTTTGCAGTTGGGGATGGGGCGGGCGGGGGGATGGAGGGAGGAGCTGACCTGAGTTTACTGATCCTGGGAAGGTTGCGGCAGCACCCAGCAGGGCGGCAGTGGGAAAGCTTTGTACCTGGGGCAGGGGAGAGGGGCGCACAGGCAGACACCCCAGGCTGGGGGTACCCCGGAGACCTGCCTCTGCTTCAGCAGCTGCGGTGCTTCTTGTTTGCTTTGTTCCCATCCGATATTATCTTCTAAAAGGCTGAACGGGTAGTTTACAGGATGCATGACAGGTGTTTTTTCCTCATTTATGTCAGGGTTTGTTTTATTTTTAAAGCCTCCGTCCCACCTTATCCGGTGCACCATGCCGGCTGATGTTATCCACAGCCACCCCACAGCAGGAGGCCGAGCAAAGCTCGGGGACAGGACACGGCTCTGCAGCACAGCAAGGGAGGGCAGGAGGGCTCGTTTGCCTTGAGAACTGCTATTTTGATCCCTGCAGTGGCAGGAAATAGCTGCAAGCTAAACCAAGATGCAGATGCCTCCAGTCGCATCCCAGCCCTGGCAGTGGGGAGAGCGCTGGGGAAGGGGTCAAGAAGAACAGCAGGGTCTAGGGGATCCCAAGAGCAGAGCAGGAGCTAATGCTCGGAGAGTTTTCCAGGGGCTGTGAGTGCAGTTAATCGTTAGAAAGCTGCACAGCCAGCCAGCTATTGTATCTGCTGTTGAGAAAAGCAAAGCTGAGCAAACAGAGATCATGTCTTTTCTGGAAAAGTAGCTGCTTTCTGCCAGGACAGTAAATGCTGACTGCACTAGCAGTGCTGGGCAGGCATGCTGGGAGACAGAGGGACATCCTCTCCCATCTCAGGCCAGAGCTGGGAGCCCTGTTAGTAACACCAGCTTGTCTCTGGGGAGCTGAATGCAACCACAGGACACAGGCAGTATAATTTCAGAGGGAGGTCTCTCTCCACCCCACTGCTCCTACCTTGAATCTAGGTCAGGTCACTTAGGGCCTCATCCAGATGATTTTTAGACATCACCAAGGGTGGAGGCACCCACACCTCTCTGGTCCCTGCCCCCATGTTGGACCCACACACACTGAAGGTTTTTTTTTCCCCAGTATCTAATAAGACTTTCTCTTAACTGCAACTCGTGTCCCTCAGCCATTGCCTTTTGTCTGCTCACGCCAAAATGCCCCTGGAGGTGCATTTAAATGCACCACCAGCCACCCTACGAGCACCAGGTGCTGCCTGCACAGCCTGTCTGTATGCAGCAATGCTGGCTGGAGCCATCTGCAGCCCACGCAACCAATGAACCCCTTGCAAGCTTCAGCTGGTGGCTGCTCTCACATGGCTCCACCTAAAACCAAGACAATTAGTCAGAGGCAAGTGTGAATTACACAGCTTGACATGTAGGACAGAGCAGATGTCACCAGTGCTGTGGTTTCACTGCGACAGTGCATCTGGCATTGTCATTTCTACCTGGGTAACCCCTCTACCACCAGACTCTTGCCCTGTGCTGCCCAGGGAGACAGCAGTGGGCATGGGACTGCTCACAGAGATGAATGATGACCACAGTCCCCCAGCCTTTCTGAAAGCTGAATAGATGGTTTACATTCTTTGCACAGAAAAAGACATTTATTTCCAATGCCTGCAGAAATTTAGGCAGAAAAAAAAAGGCAGTGAGCAGTGGTGCTTTTCAGCAGCTGAACAAACCAGTTGTGATTTTCCATACTTCTGCCAGGCTTAAAGAAAAGTAAGCAAGAAAATTACCTCTCATCTAGATGGGAGAAGTCCTGTGCAGCCAGAAGACCAAGTTCCAGGTCTGGGCTTAACAGGGGCTTTATTTAAGTTGCAGGTGAGTGGTGGTCCAGGTATGGCCAATCAGGACACTTAGGGACTCCTGGTGTCCTCAAGTCCTGTCATATACCCCCAATTTTTAGCACTTAAGAGGCACTCAGTGCTGAGAGCCCCATGGCTCCTGAAAAACCTCCGAGGCCCAATGGAGCAATGTGGGGAGACCTGCAGAGCCTTCCAGAACTCCCAGGGTTTTGACCTTTCTATGAAAGCCATCTTATAGCCTCAAGAGGTAGAAACTATTCTTCCTCCAGAGCAGGTGTAGAGGGGAGACCAGGAAAAAAAAAAGCAGGCATCACATCCTGCATGCTCGTGGCACCCTGAGCTGCCAGCAGGTAGAAGATACTGTGTCCTCTGGGGAAATGCCTCAGGAACCTGAAGGTTATCAGAAATAGAAAGAGCCCTGCAGATGAAACGTGAAAGTTGAGGCACGTGTTCCCTATGCAAATCAGTGCACACACATTAATGTACATTAATGCAGCAGGCTGCAAATAATTATTTATGAACTGCCAGGACATGTTGCTGCTGGTGACCTAGGCCAGATGCATGATCCAGAGGTGATGAGGAGCCCTGTGGTGATGGGGCTTTCTAGGACAAGGGCAGGTGGCTCACTTTGCTGCTGATCAAGGAGGAGAGGAAGGACTTGAGGCCTGAGCTTGGCCTCACCTGCACTTTGACCTCATGGAGAGTCTGGCATCCACAGTGCTGGAGAGCAGCACCTCAAGTCCAGGGGATCTCCTCCCACTGCATCTTTTCCAGAGGTCTTCAAATGTCCAAGGTAGGTGAGCAGCATTCACCTGGCCCGCAAGAGCTCACACGCATGAGGCACTGAACTTTGTTCCCTCCCTTCCTATATGGACACTTTTGAACTGAGCTACCCCCAGGAAAGCCCAGGCAGCTGCTGCTGGACACCTACAGCCACAACACTGTAGACAAGGCCAGCTCAGCCTGCAGCACCTGGGGTTAAAGGTGTTCTTTACCCAGTCCATCCAGGAGCAGTGGATGATGTGATCTACCAGCACACTCCATCACACTCAGAGGTGCTCCAGCCTTATGCAACCACTGTGTTACAATCAGTATTTACCAAGCAACTCAGGCAGAGTGGGCTGTTTTGCAACCAGCCCTGGTCTATTTATAAGCCCCTACTCAAAGGCCAAATGATCCTTTTATTGGTCAAAGCACATCCTGCAGACCAAGTTCAGTGAGGCCTTTGCACTTTGAGGTGAAGCTCAAAGAGGATCTCTGCAGCCTCTTGTGAACAGCAGAGCTGGCTCTCTGCAAGCTACGAGGCAATTTTGGAGCTGAGCCTCATCCCAGCAGTGTTGTCAGCAAGTGAGAACCCTGAGGCACGCAGTACACTGCAAGGTACCAAGCAGGCTGAGTTATCAGTCAACCAGGAAAAGAGTTGGGGTTAAAGCTATGCAGTAGGGATGCAGCACGATGGAGGTGCTTGGATTACATCCCAGAGCCAAAGGGAAGGAGAAGCTGAACCGCAAAGTGGAGGCAGGGTAGGTCCACAGCAGATGACCCAGAGGAGTCCCAAGGTGGGCCAAGGGCTCCTGGTAGCACCGGAGAGCCATCAGCACCAACCATCCTGCCCGACAGAGATGAGCGAGGCAACTCGGACAGCAAGAGAGCAGATCAAGAAAGACCACATTTTTGCACCCAGCTCCTCCCCCGCCAACACCCCACAACTTGGTTTCGGAAACACCAAAATGATTCAGCATCAAGGGACTTCTGCATGCTTTGTGAGGGCAATGCCTCATGTTTTACTTGACCAAATTGGCAAGCTTGACCCTCACCCGTGCAAGAGCACACAGGGAGCCTGTCAAAAGAGAGGTGTGGGACTTAACCCAAGGTGTACTTACTTGTTTTGCTTGTGCTTTTGTGCCAAGTCTGAGAGAGATTTGTGCAAAGCACAAGTGGGACAAACATTACTCAGGAGAGGAATGTGGGCTCTTTGCTTCTGCTGTTGCCAGGAGCACTGGGCACCGATCACAGCCAAAGGCAGTGTGTGCTTGGGCAACAGACATTCACTTAGTACAATCCGAGGACTGACCCTTCACTTATACACCAAGAAACGGACAAACAAGCAAACAAACAGCACAGGGATGCTCAGGAACACCACCAATAACTGTTTGTGCCCACGCCTGATAGCATTAAACATTAGTAAAAGCAAAGCAGCTCCCCCGTTCATCACCAGCTTTGTGTGATGTCTGGCCATGGTGCTGGGGGGAGGACCAGGACATTGATCAGGAGGGGAAAATGGAGTGATTGCTGGGTCCAAGACCATGCTTCCAAAAGATTGTGCGTCCTCTGGTTTGTGACTGGCCTGCACAAACTTGCCTGGTCACTGGGGAGAAGAAAGAAAACGCAAGAAGAAAAAGAAAAACTAGGCTGGATGCAAGATGCTGCCCTCTAACCCAGAGGATAAATAATGCTTTTAAATTAATGTCTTTAAATTAACCCCCTCAACATGCCCGTTGCTGTGACATCACTCCTAAGTGACGCCCAGGCCTAAATATGGCTGTAAACAGGAATCGACCCCACCGGAGTCACACTGGATATAAATAGAGCAACAGAGGAGTGCTGAGCAGAGGACAGGCTGCAGTTTCCTGCCAGCTAAGGATGGTGAGACAGCTCAGCTGGGCACTGTTGTCTTGCGGTTGCCACAGTGGAGAAACTCAGGCAGGAGTTGCCGTGGGGCTGGTGCTCGTGGCTGAGCTCCCCCACATACCTTTAGGAAGGGAATTGTGCCCTGTCGTGGCCGGAGGCCCCTGGGGAGGGGGGAGCTGGTCAGGATGGGAATGGAAAATCTGGGGCTCAGCAAGTGTCTCCCCACCGGCCACTCCCAGCTTGGGCAATGACACCAGCTCCTCTCCACAGTGCCTGGCCTCATAGCCCTGCCTCAGGAGGAGATGGCCACAGAGAAGCCAGTGACACCTACTGAGGAGCAGCTGGAGATCCTGGAATACAACTTCTGCAAGGTGAACAAGCATCCGGACCCCACCACACTGTGCCTCATTGCAGCTGAGACTGGGCTCTCTGAGGAGCAAACCCTGGTGAGTTTGTGCCTCTCCCCCTCACCTTAGCACCAGCCCTGCTCCCCCTGCATGCCTCTGTGCCACACACACTCTCCATACATCTCCTGCCTGTCCTGTCCCCAGCTCTCTGCCCCCTGCATCCTTCTGTCCTCCCACAATTCCTACCGCATCTCCCCCACCATGATCCCTCTGTGCCCCATACGCTCCCTACTTGCACTCCCTGCACCACTCTTTACCCTGCATGCTCCTCACTGCACCCCCAAGTCACCTCTGCAACTCCCAGTGCACTCCCGACCGCATGCTGCACCACCACACCTCCCTCTACCCCACATCATCCCTGCACTCCATGTTCCTGCCCTTGTATCCCCAAAGCCCTTCATCCCACAGTCACAGCCTCCTGCACAGCAGCCCTGTGCCCCACTGGGGTCCTTACACCCGCTGCCCAGGAGCCCCAGCCTGGGCTTGGAGATTGGGTTAGTACTTCCTGCACTCATAGAGAGCACAGCTCAAGGGTCACTGGCTGTGGAGCCCTGAACATCCAACCCGTGCATGCTGTCCTTTCCTTCCAATTCGTCTCTGACAGCCTCGGGTGCCCAAAAGACTGCTGGCTTTATGGTCTGAAGAAAACGGACATTTTAAAGCAGCTACAGAACAGATGCAACTCCTGCAGGATGTGCAACACACGCTCAGGCTTTGCACACTCGCCCTCACTGCAATTAGCTACCTCAGTGTCCCCAAGGCCAGATGTCAGGCAAGTCTGTCAGCCTCTCTCGTAGACATGGACACCTCCAAACATCCCTCTACAGGGACAGGCTGCCACTGTCAGGGACTTCCAAGCCTCGTGCTCCATCTGGCTGCCTGGGGCTTCAGAAGCAAACAGCTCCTTCCCAGTTCCTTCAGGTTGCAGGGCAGCCCATTCCAGGGAATGATGACGATGTAACATCCATTGCATTGATAGTCTGTGGCTGGAGTGGAATAGGAGACCCCTCCTCTATTATGCTTTGGTGACAGGCAGGTACCACTGCTTTTTTGAGGCAGTACCCTTGAAATACCTTTTCTTCCTTAGAAGCAGCACTGCTCCATTTTTTTTTTTCCTAAAGCAAGTTATAAACACAGACCATATGTGCCCAGGACACCTCTGGAGAGGTCTTAAAATCCTCCCTGAGAGCCATCTTTTTCCATGAATCCAGGGTGCTCCTAGAGATCTAAAGGTCACGTTAGAGACGGGCTCAAGCCAGGAATGGTGAGCTGCATTGCGCATGATACAGAGAATCATTGATCCTGGCACCTGGAGTGCTTTATCCGCTAGCTATCACAGCCATTTTAATTAAAAATTTAGTAAAAATGAGATGCAAAGACCGAGTCAACAGGAGATGGTGGGTGAGGACAGGAAGTGAAATTTTTGGGAGGAGGCTAGGCAGGCAAACATCTGACTGGATGTGGGCCAAGGCAGTGCTAGTGAGAGCCACTTGCAGAGAGCACGGTGGTTGTATCACTATGAACCACAATAGCTTCAAAAATAGCTATAAGCAAATATAGCAGCAAAATGAGCAGCAACAAAGCAAATCACAGGCACATTTCCAAACAAAAGGCTGAGCTGTTCTTCTGGCACACACGAGTTACAGCTCTCCTCTTACGGAGGCAGTGTGGCTTTATCCGGCCGCATGTTCTCTAACCTTTGAAATTGCAGCTGGGAAGTAGCATCCGCAGCTCTGGGAGCTGGTTTAGAGGTGCTAAATCACTACAGAATAATGTAGCCAGGCATATTGCTTGAAAAATCATTTTTTAACCCATTAAAAAAATCTATTTGATCTTAAATTTGTCAAGAGCTGCAGTGTTGTGTCTCTCATCCTTTCTGAAGCAGGTCAACTTTTGATTCCTATCATTTTCGGACCTGCAGTGATTGTTTCACTGCTCCAGCCATTTAAACAGACACCATCCAGCACCTTCTTAGCCAATCTCTTAGTCTTTGAGCAAGAAAAACCTAGACTCACAGCAATAAAATGAGGACTCACCCATGCTGTCAAGGTCTGAAGCAAGACCAATGAGTTTGAAAGAGCTGCACACATCGGTAACACCACCGTTCAGGCAGGAGTGGCTACCCTGCTGCCTGTACTGCCTGGCAGCACGGCAGCACCTTGCTCCAAGACTGCTGTACTGGGAGTTTCCCTTGCCTGGACCCACATGCTGACCACATCTGCACCTTTAGCAAGTTTATTCAGACATTCTGCTCAGCCAAATGTACTCCATCTCTGCATTTTCTTCTTTTTTTTCCCCTCCAGAAATGGTTCAAGCAGCGCCTGGCAGAGTGGAGGAAGTCTGAAGGGCTGCCCTCAGAAAGTGGGTCTGTCAGGGACTAGAGGATGCTGCTCCAGTCCCTATGGCTGATGATGATTGTGAAGCTCTGCAGAGTGGGTTTCCTTCTGTTGCAATAGGTCTTGAGATACAAAAAAATATATATATCCTGCTATTTAACATAAGTTTTATTTAAAGTGTACATAGCCAGGAAAAAATATTATATATATACGTGTGTATATGGCTTCTAATGGCTGTATAATCTGCCTAGTGATTCCCATCCATTCATGGTGGCTACACAGGGCAGGGCAACCTCAAGCAATTGTCCCAGGCTTGCAGAAAAGCTGCCATGTTCAAATATAGAGGGGGGAGAAATGATTTATTTTCCTTATGCTCCCCAGAGGCAAAGTATGTGTGCTACCTTTACTATACAGCCCATCCAGAGAGGAGCACACCTGGAAAACCAGATGTGTTCTTCAGGTGACCTTGGTTAGCTCAAGATGCCCGAGTCAGCTCTGGATATTGGCAGACTGAGTGCCTACACCATAACCAGACAAGACGTGCTCCTCTTGAATGCATTTCTCACATTTCTGTTAAAGGCCACCAAAGGGAAAGAACTGGTCTCTTTTTTTTTTTCCCAATGCATTAATAAAAAACCAATGTTTTTTGACGAGAGAAGCTGTGTTACATCCCAGCCTGTGCTCCCTGCCCCAATGTCAGGAGGCAGATTACTTCCCCTGGGAGGGCAACACTTCTTTAGGACAGCCTCAGTGGACACCAGGGGGTTTCCCTCTTGCTACGAAGATAGCCCACGGACATGGACAACCCGCTCTTCTAGGGTACCCATGGGTCCATCCATGGCAGCCCACGGACATGGACAACCCGCTCTTCTAGGGTACCCATGGGTCCATCCATGGCAGCCCATACAGCCCTGTGCACATCCCAAGCCCCAAGGTGGCAGAGGCTGGGGTTTCTCCACAGGGTGGGGGGTCCAGTCCAGAGCCACGCTCTGGGGATTGTCAAGCCCGAGGGACACAGTTGCACTGGGGCTCTTGCACAAAGCCCAAATTCTCATCCATCCTGGTACAGGACAATGCATGGGCTAAAAAAATAACCAGCACCATTGTCCAGTGACCTTACCTTGTACAAAAGGGTTAAAAAAAATCCTCTGCTTAGTGGATTATTGAATCAATTAGTGGATCCTCTGATTAATCCTCTTCCGATTTGTAGTCACCTGCTTCTACTCCTTAGGAAGAAGAATCAGATTAACACAAGGAAGATTAAGATACAATGGCACTGAAACTGCCACATTTATGGCTTCTGTCCCTTGCTGGAGAGCATCTCTCTTGCCTCAGTATCTCCATCACACTGCCAGCAGTTGGGCTGCCAGCTGAAAGCACACCAAGCTCACAGGAAACAGAAGCAGCCTCTCTGTGCCATGTCCCACACAGGCTGTGTTGTTCCCCTTGAATTCAGCTGCCAAACTGACTCACCTTCAGACATGACCAGAGCTCAGAGTTTCTTCTGCAGGGTCTGGCACCAGTATCTGTTTTCTTCCTAGTCTTTGCAATGTGCCTTCTCCCTGCCACTGAGGAAAACTCTGCTTTTTTGAGTTAGGCTCCAAAAAACCCCAATGCAGAGCTCCATTATTTTGCCTGGGGTCACACAACTGAGTAGCTGAACCCCACAGGTTCAACCCAGCAGTGTAACTTGTACCAAAGATGCATGCAGAGGGTTGGATCTGCCCATCCTCCAGGCATTTGAGAAAGAGGGCCCCAAATCTAAGCCAACTCAATGACCATGCCACCGCAGCATTTCAAAAGTCTGTACCAAAGCTTCACACATTATCAAATCGGCCCTGTATCTAGAATTTTGCAACCTTTTGTGTATCTGCTTCTCTCACAAGCCCAAGACTTTGACTGTCGCTAAGCTGATCTCTAAACTTTAGCAAAAATTTTGAAATCCAAGGTCAGGAGATGTGTTGCATCACCCTACTGCGTACCATTGGCTTTGGTTTGCCACACTTCTTTACATGAAACAACAGTTCCTGTGGTGGCTTCCCCCAGCAGTTGTTTCATTACTTCTTTTCACTACTATTACAGAAAAAAAAATAGGAAGAGTGATAAAATCCAGACATAACATGTCCTATGGAGAGAGGCTTCCCACATGAGGTCAAAAACTGGTCGCTTCCCCTGGTGACTATTTTGTTCTTAAGGAAAGACCATTTTATTTAACTCCTCAGTAAGCCTAGTAAAAGTGGCTGCTCGTCAGAAAGGGTTCCTGCTGGCTGCTGCCTCTGAGCTGCGTTCAGGTAGGTTTTCCAGCCACAACACAGCCCCAAAAGGGTGCTGTTCCGAGGGGTGATGGGGCAGCTGGCACGAGCAGCAGACTGTGGTTCTGAAGGAGCTCAGCGCTTTATCGGACAAGCCAGCTCTTGGATCCGAGCAGAACAAACTGCCTTCTTCGCACTCTCCTTCACTGAGAACGCGTCTGGGTTGAACTGAGTTGAGCACATCGGAGGCCTAGGGGAGCAAGGACAGAGCTGGTCAACTCCAGCTGGAGCAGGGCCAGCTCTCAAAGCTGCCTGACAGCTGACACACCACCACTCGAGCCCTGCTCTTCCTTCTCGAGGGAGGACAATAGCAGTCACGCTTTTGCTGCTGTCACCACGATGCCAGGAAGAGGGCATTGAAGCTGTCACAGCCACTACAGCCTGGCATTCCCTCACCCTCTGCGAAATGTCCTACCCACCACTTCCTGCAGCCCAGGCTGAGGCCAGCTGTGAGCTGGGCAACAGACAATCTCTGTAGCATTACCATATCCAGCCATAAAATCCACGTGTTTTGGAAGCGGAACAACAGTGGCTTAATCGCACTGGCCAAACCCAAATCACCACGGTGCCATGGCCTGCACAAAACGGGCCTACAGCTGATCATTTCCCCATGGCAGAGGAGCAGCACTTACCTTTTGCAAGGCTGGGCCAGTTCCACAAGCCTTGGTGTGGCCACCGCATGCTTTGCAGCCTTTGCTACAGGCCACTCAGCATCCTTCGGGGGCACATAGTCAGGATGCAATCTTTTTGCCCTAGCCAGCTCCAGGGTTCTAGGGCTCGCAATTGCTTGCTGAGCTGACTTAGAAACCTGTGAAAGAATGTAGAGGAAGATCCTTATAGGTGCTCCTGGTATTCAAAGGCGACCAGCCTGCAACACAGTGTACCCAGGTTCACAGCCACCGACCACACACAGATGGGACGCCATGCTGTCCTTGGCTGGGTCTGGCACCAGACAAGCTGGGGAAAGAGAAATCACTGCCTGGCCAGTCCCACAACCTGCCCTCCAGCCTTCTCTTACTTGTAGCCCTTTGCTCAACCCATCCTCCAGCACCAGTGATCCCAATTAGACAGCCATCTCTCCCCACCCCTACAACTGTAGGCTAGACACAGGTCTGCCCTTCCCTTGGGGTGTCTGCTGGGAGTCAGTTCATGCTCTGGATGGAGGCCAAGTCTTGATCTCTAGCCCAGAAAGCATCTACATCAGCCTGACAGACAGCAGCACATCCAGGGCTGTCATGAACAGAGCCACCAGCAACTGAGCCCCTGTGACCTGTTCCACCCTCTGCCCAGCATCCCTGCCCAACGTGGTCCTGGGTGACGCTGCCTTACCGGACGAATGACGGATTCAAGAGCACTGTGCTCATAGCAGCAGATCACCTTCCTGATGCGGGGCTCTGCGAGAAGCTGTAACCGCGAGGATGCTTTGGCCAAGCCTGCAGTGTTCGTAACCCGTGTTGGCACCTGCAAGGGTTCAGCATGGTGGAGGGATGTGCAGACAGAGCTCATCCACAGCAGCCCACACATCTCTCTCCAAAGGGATGAGCACCCAGCACCCTTCCTCTGCAGACACAGTCACAAGAAGAAAGATTCTTACTTTCCCAGCACCCATTATTTTTCTTTCACTTGAGCTATAAGGTACTTTTGGTGCTAATTTGTACTTCTTAGCCAATACTACCTTGTTTTCCCCCCAGCTGTCATCCACTCATAGGCAGGAGATGAATGTTTATAATGAGACCCATGTAGCCAGGCAAAAGTGCAGAGAAATTTTTTCCAGACTAATGTTTTTCATATGCATCTTTCTGTCTGAATCAAGTAATTTCCTTGCAAAGGAAAGATGGGCAGATTTCAGGGTACAAGTGCTGGTGCAGTTAACTGCATTCCTACAGCAAAAGTGGTTATTGCTCCAGCATGGGACTTCTTCCCCTATTTTTCACACAGTTACTGATGCCAAGGTCTACTCCAGCACAGCTTCCTTATTTCCCAGCACAAAGACTGCAGCCAGAAAACCTTTGCCATGGAAATGAGTGCAATCTGAGATTGCCCCCAAGCACTTTCACCCCTGCCAAAGCAATGACCTGCCTAAAAGAAGTTCATAAATGCGTCTCTAAATTGGGCTTCTGGTAAAACACTGGCAAAATACACACAGCATTTGCAGGCTCGTGCCCCCTGTATACACAGATAGAAGCACAGCCCAACTACAAACACGACTGTACTCCCTAGGAGCTCAAGAGGCCATTCCCATCAGGTTTCTCCATTTTCCCAGGCTGCTTTATCAGGGTATGAAGCCCAGATGCTTCCCTTGGCTCCTGCTATTCTAGGCTGCTCCAGCCTGGCTGTTTTCTGTCTCTCAGGAGATTTTACAAAAGACAGCATCTCGCCCTGAAAAGGCAGTTTCTGGCAGTATCAGAAACCCCAGCAGAAAGACAGCCTCTCCCCTCCACAGCACACGCTGGGCACATCCAGGGGCAGGATACAGGGTGTAAAAACTCGGGACAGTTTGCAGCATCACTGTCCCATCCAAATCTCACTCGACCACCTCCTCACCTCTCTGGCCAGCAAGTACTCTGGATGCAGCGCCTTTGGCCGGGCAAGTTCCAGGATCCGTGGGGAGGCCTTATACCTCAGTGCAGCTGGTGACACAGGCCACTGAGGAGACTGGCGAGGTCTGGAAGCAGAGAGTCATGGCACCACCACTCACATATATCCCCTCCCACTGGTTAAAACAGGCTGCAAGCTTTAGGATATTTAACCCTTATGTTCACTGCAGTAGAAGGCAGCTTTGCCTTGTGACCATTTCCAGTGTAGAACCCACTGACCATATGGGAGAGTTCAGAGGTTCTCATCTCAGCAGAGTCCCTGCTCTGCATTTTACCCTCTGTTATACCCATCCTCTGTTCCTGTATTTGTTACTTTGAAGCTGCACTGATGCTACAAGACCCAAGGGCATAACTATAGCACCCTACAAGCTGTTTAGCCCCTCACCTTTGCTGCAGGTAAGCAGCCTGGTATTTTTTAGGTTCAGACAACTTTAGCAGCCGATCAGAAGGGAAGCAAAAATCCACTAGTGGGGGATGCTCCCAGATTGTTGATTCCCGTCCACAGCTGTACAAGAAGAGGGGTCTTGAAGAAAAGCACAGAAGAGTTAGTAAAATGCAACTGGCAGAGAATGTGCTCCTGGCAGATGGTGCCCTAAGTCTGGCTAAACATCTGCACCTGCTGCATATACAAAAGTTGGCATAAAAAAGCCAGGAAAGGGCATTTACACTTGAAATTTCCTGACTTTAAAGGTAAATGCTGTTTGCATATGCAGAGTCCTCTTACAGTGCTTACACTGTCAGTGCATGGCTTTCAAAGTCTAGGCTTTCCCTGGACCATTTCAAGAAGCCACTCCACAACACAAATTTGACAGCATCTCTGTTGTTCAGCTCTGCCAATTTAGAAACTTCTTTGTTTCAACAGCTTAATAACACCTTGGGCTCTTGGAGCTCTTTTCATCTTGGGATCTCCCCAGGGTTGCCTGGTGTATGCTCATCCAGCTTTCCATCAGCCACAACTGTTAGAAGATGCCTGTCATCACCAGGGAAGAGGTGAGCAGAGAGGCAGGAAGAGCTGTCAGACACTGTTAGTCAGAGGCAGAAGCTCTCAGGAGAATGAGAACCTCTGAACCAATGACAGTGGCAAAGCCTGGTAGGTCTCCACAGCATGGAACTCCCTGTGGGGCAGCAGTGGCAGGAGAGGAGATGGCATCTCCCCTTCCCCTGGGAGCCAGCACATCCTCCTGATTAGAGAGCACTCTCTGAGCTGCCTCCTTCCCTGGGATGTGCTACAACATCACTGACCTGCAGAGGTGCTTGCTAAAATCTTGCTTAGGCTTGGCCAGTGCCACTGTTCTTGGGGATGCTTGAGCTGTCACAGCACCCCGCGAGAGGGTCCTGATTGTCTCTTGGTTTCCCCACACGAGCCTGTGTGGGCAAGAACAGCAAAGGTGTGGAATTTTAGAAATATGCATGAGTGTAAAGTGGGCTTGCTGGGGTTATCCTTCTCTGCCTGGGATGGGACACACGCATTCCCTACTGGTTCTCCACAGCTGTGAATTGCTACTGCCATTCCTTGAGCAGTCACCTTCTCCTAACACTGTCTAGGTGGTTGTTGTCCACTCCAAAAGAAAAGAGCCTTCAAGTGATGAGTCTGGTTTTAGTTACCCATGGAGGCACAGAAAGGGTCATTTCATTAACTCTCTGAAACCCCTGGGGGAGTTTCATGATTGCATTTTTCTTGCCTCACCATTACCACCTAACTATACCACAGGCATGACAGTAAAAATAATAATAATGTTATGGCCTGGGTGTGCCATGGAAAGTGGGTGAGGTTTCGCAGCACGTTAAGTGATTACTCTCCTGTGCCTAGGGCAAATTTGGATTTGCTCATCCCCCATTGAGAGGCAAGCCATGGTGGGAGAGGGTACCAGGGTAGTCAGGACAGAAAACAGCAGGGCGATGGCTTTGTGGAACCTTTTCTGAGCGCAGTGACACCCATGCAGACAGTGGAGAAGAGACGTTATCAAGAGACTGTTGCCCTGGATTGTCAAACCATAGCGTGACCTCATAATGCAGACAGCAACTCTGTTCCTAAAGCTGGACTGTGTCCTCCAGGTCCAGCCTCCTTACTCTGTAGCACCATCCTACCCCACAACATCTCAGTGGAACAGCAAAGGCAAGATTTGGGTTAAGCCCAGTTTTGGGATTGAAAACAAGAAAGAGCAAATAGAAGAGAGCCCCTCATACACTGAGCATCTCAGTCTGGTTTTTGGAGCCACTTCTGCCCTCAAGAGGGAAGCAGTAGCAAAGGCAAAGGGTCTGCACTGACTGAGGTCCCATCAGTCCCCAGGGCTGCCTGGGCACCTCCTTACCTGGGATCATTTACACAAGCTGCTTTCTTGGGTTCTGCAAGTTCTCTTATCCTGACAAAATTGCAGAAAAGGAGAAACATACCATTAAATGTACAGTTCAACCAACAAAGCATAAAGAAGCTGCTGCTGTACATGAAGCCATAACACACTCTTGAAGCCCCATGCCTTTGCAAGGCGTCCCTTACAAGAGTGCATTTAAGGGATCTCTCCTCTCTGAGTAACTTTCCCTCCATTCAGTCTGGTGAAACCAGCAGCCCGTGGGTTTTTGTGCTATCTCTTGGATTGCAGAGATGGGAATCTGCAATTCTGCCCTCACTGCAGGGTCCCTTTGGGACACGGCAGGGAGAGGGGGAAGGTACTTCTCTGGTTAATAACATGCCATGCAACCCCAGAGATGGATGGGTAAGAGATGGATGATCTCACAGCCTACAGGAGACCAGGTGAACAGAAACACCTGTTACTAACACTTGTGGTTTACTAAAAGGCACCACTGAGCACTGCTCCCACATAGCTTTAGGAGCACAGGTGAAGACCTGTTTTTTTATTTATCATTTTATTCCAGTTCGTTTAGCACAGAGATCTTAGATGATGTAGAGACACAGGAATATACATGGTCTGTGCCCTAGTAGCAGCACGGAATTTTTATTTACTGAAGAGTCAGACCAAAAACTTTCAGGAATACCAGATATTGCTGCTTGCTCCTGCTGCTCACGCGTCCCAGGCCTGAAAGCCCAGCGGCTGGGAAGTGCTTGTGCTTTGTGAGCCTGCGTACAAAGGGAAGGACAAGATGATACCAGCACCCCAAGTGTGCTGCAGAAGTCCCTGGTGTCATATACCAGGCTCATACCCACCTACTGGGTCTGCTGTGTTCCCCACCTAGCTGGGGAACAATTGCATGATGCAGGCAGCCATGGAAGGGAAGGGGCAGCAGTTGTGCCACCCCTGGAAAGAGCACAGAAGGCAGAAGCCTGGGACATTGCTTCCCTGCTTGGTACCACTCAGCAATAAGGCAGCACAGCCGTAAAGAGGTGCAGGGACACAAACAGAGAGGTGTTTGCTGATAGAAAACAGTCTGTGCTTTTGGGACACACCCGTGGTTTCTCTGATGGGGTTGATACCTCTAGTGAAATGCCAAGCCCCAGAAAACACTTGCTAGAGAACTCAGCACCACAGAGATAGTTGAAATGGCAGGCTGCTGTTAGAGCACCCTCACTGCACGCTCTCTGCGGGATGCCTGCTGCTTTATCTCCTTGTCATGCCTAAGCCCTGGTCACAACACTGCAGAAACAGCTCCCACCCAGATCCTGCAGAGGGAACTGCCTGTGGGACTTTGGCCCCCTGCCGCCAGTTCAAGACAGGACACGCTCAGGAAGGCAGCAGTCATCTCAGGAGCCCAAAACTAGTTTCAGCTGTTCGTTCCCAAGCAGCTCCCCAGAGGCTTTTCCGTGCAAAGGTACAGGGGGGTGAAGGATTAGCAGGAGGAGGTCCCCCCCCAAAGCCTATCTGCACTGCAGAGGCGGTACCCTCAGTGCTTGTGCTGCACCGATGGCACTGATCCACCACAGCCAAACCTAGCACAAAGCACACGTGGCCCTAGTGCCCCAGACCGCTGGCTTGGACACTGCTGTGCAAGGCTTACATCATAACCCAGCCAGGGGATGAGTCACATCTATGTCCAAATCAGGTTCCTCAACCCAACTGACAATTGTGAAAGTTTTGATTTTTTTTAAAATTACAAAATATTACTTTCTACTCTTTTATCGCAGCAATAGCCATGGACAGACAGCCATCCTCACACAGGACACACGTGCAGCAGCCAGGCACAGAAATACTCCACTCTGCTGCCTGAGCTCACCAGCTCACTGCTTAAGGAGAAACTACTCCCTTCAAGATCAACTCCTTGTAAAGCAAAGGGTCACAGCTCCTGGTTTGAAGGGGCAGGACAGGCAGACATTGTCATGGGCAGCAGAGGGAAGGGCAAAACCGGGCAACGTTTCCTCTGCGCGTTTATCAGTGTCATCTGATAAGAGTCACTCGCTGCTCGACGTAAATCTGTGACCACACCCTCCCCAAAAGATGTGGGGCACAGCCTGGACACCCAGCCAGCCAGGAGGCCGGGGCTGGGAGGGTTTCTTACCTGTCACGTGAGCATGCAGACAAGTGACAAGAAACTGCGAAGACAAGAAGAGGTGAATTTAAAAGGTTGGTAACAACTGCCAGCCCAGCTGCCAGCTCTTCAGTGTGACAAAGTGGCTTATGTATCTCCTTCAGATACAACTGCTTGGCAGTTAGCTGTACTGGTTTTCCCTGGTACCTTCCCGGAGCAGCGGTACAGGGATGCACTCGCACTCCAAGTGCTCCTCTCCGGTGGCTGCTCCTCACTGGGGGTGCTGGCAGCCCCCCAGGGCTGCAGGACAGAGCACCTCGACCCCTCACCAGGGTTGGGCACCACTAGCCCTGCTGACCCGCGGGCTGCCACCGGCTCAGGGCGGTGACCCCTTAACAGCACCTTCAGTAACTTCATGGGGACCTTTTGAGAGTGCCGGGGAGCGGTGGCTCTGTTAAACCAGGGCTCTGTAGCCTTACAAAACAACCCGCTGCCTCCTAACGGGGGAGGTGGGTACAGGAAAACCAGCGACCTGGTGGCACCGGCACTGTGGGGACACCGGGCGTCATCTGGGGGGGAGGCACGTGCCCCGATGGGGGTACAACGCCTGTCGCTCTGCCACCGGGCGCTCTCAGCCGTGGAGCCAGGGCCCTGCCTCCCTGTCCAGGGGCCCTCCCGCCGGCGGCGTCCCCGAGCCCCGACACCGGGACCGGAGCTGCTTCCGTGCCCCCCCTCAAGGCCACCGCCGCCCCGTCCCTCCCACCCACCGGTGCGCGGCCCGCCCGCCGCCATGGCGCGCGCTCCCGGCGCCACGGTAACGGCGAGAGAAGGGCCCCGGAGGCCGGGTGGCCGCGGAAGCCTGAGCCCGGCGGGCAGGGCACGGCCCGGCACCCAGCCCGCAGAGACGGGCGAGAGGGCCGGTAGGGCGGCGGTCGTCTGGCCGAGAAAGGCCTCCGGGGACTCCTGCAGCGCCCCTTGTGCGGGTAAATGAGGCCCGGACCACCGATTCAGGGTAAAATCTTTTGCTTTATGCAGCAGTTACAAAGGACAAAACTATAAAACCCTCGTACAGTAAATGCAGTTGCAAAACAGGCCCTTCCCAGAACTGCTCCTGGATCACATTCTTGGATTATAATTAGAAGGCCATGGGGAGGGTGACACTTGTCAGCAACTCACCTTCCTCACCTGCTGCTGTGCTAACAAATCACCAAAAAGAGGGCTTTCGCACGTAAGATTCCTTGCTCCAGGACAGCCTGGGCTGAACCAAAATAAACTGCTCAGCATGATGGAGGAGTCACCCTCCTTTGGTGCCAATTTAAGAGCTTCCAGTCACTATCTTCAATTACAAGAATTTGGTTTTTCCCCCTGTAGGCAAAGAAATGTTTAATGTCTTACAGGTTTCATTTTCTCACTCTTACCCAACTGCCACAGATTAATTTGCCACTCCCTTAAAAGCCAGCTCCAATACAGCAAGAAAAATTGCCACTGTCAAAAATACTAGTCACAGCACTTTCAGTTTTCCAACACAACAAGAAGTGAGGCCTTGTGTTTAACAGAATATCACTAACGGGGTTCTGTTAAAACTGCAAAACAAACATATTTCAATGCCAGGTTAAGTTCACTGGATACAACATCGTTCCAGTGCAGTCAATGCTTGATTCCTACCTGGCAAGAAGCCATCTCTGATCCATAATATGGGGGTACCCTTCATTCTGCTGTCCAAGAGACTAATCTTGCTCTACAAATAGACTACTTTTCAAATGTATTTCCAAATCACTATAAGTTAGATTTTCTTACCAACTAGACATCAGTTTCAAAGGAATTCCACACCCACAAGGAAAAGACAGACACCTGTATACCTCAGTTGCCACACAGCAAACTGACCATAGGCTAACACCTCATCTTCCTCAGCTGCAAATACCCCGTTGGAGAAGAGCAGCTGTCACTGTGTTTCCAAAACCAGCTGTGCTATCAGCTCCTTGGCATCCTTCATGCTGGAGGAGATCTCGGAGCCATCCTCTGCCACGTGGGTACCAATCAAGAACAACTTCCTCTCATCCCCGACATCAGACAGTGCCAGAGCATCGTGGATATCTGTGATGCAATATGCACCTTCGAGGTCCTGACACACAGAAACAAAAGAAGCCTGTTAGTTCCAAGAAGTGGTGGCACCATTCCCGCTTTGAGCCACTGCCTTTTTCCAGGGAAGGGAATGGTCTCAAAGGCTCAGAGGGCACCATTCTTATACCCATTCTATGACATCAAGTTCCCATGCCCTAAAATCCTTTTGGGAAAAAAAAAAAACCAAACCTGTTTATCCTTAACCTAATTTCTTCCTAAAGAAATAAGGGTACAGTTCTGTTCCTAGTCACTCCAGTGTTTCTGATAATCATGCAAGACTACCTGTACAAGGCAGACAAAAGTCAGGTGCCCAGCACAGAGTTACAAGAACAGGGCAAACGTACAAGAGTCATTCCCTGTGTCACTTCTCAGCCACCAGCGTTTCTAGCTCCAGGACCTAGAGAATGCGTAGCAGCGTTTGTGTTTGACAAAGCCTGCACTTGCACTCAAGAGTAACAAAAATTACTGCTAACATGCCTAATTTACTAGAAACTTAGAAGGTTACAAAGTAGAGCAAACAGTACTCATAAAAAAAAAAATAAATCCGGGCTTAAATCACCCGGGCTGTTCTGTCACCTGACAGTACCACAGGCACATCTGTATTCCAGGAACAGTACCAGTCATGTGCACCAAGATCTCAGGAGAAAGCACTGCCTTTTGAGGAAAGCTGCTCTTTGCTTCTACAGCTGCGGCTGGAGCATGAGAGATTTGAAGGCAAACAACAGTGCTTCACTTTTTGGCTGCTGCTAGGTAAAGTGGTGCTTCTAGACAGGCATTCAGAACAAAAACCTAACTCCAGGTCTAACTGTGGTCTCCTCCGCAGCTCACAAACCTTGCAACGCTACAGGAGTTTCCACCATTTCCACTCACAGCTCTGATATCATCTCCAAGCACAGGACCTGAATCTTGCAGATCCAAAACTCAACCGTGGATTATTTTCTTTTATGGTCAGTAGGTGTCCCAGAAAGACCCCCAGCTCCTAGCCATACAGCCTCCTTAAAGGCACAAAGCCTTCTGGGACAGGCTTTGATGCTGCTGCTGCCAGCCCAAGCTCAGCTGGCAGCAGGGAACTCTTACCTGCTTGTTGGCCAGAACCACCACCGGCAGGGTGGAGTTGTTCTGGATCACTTGATGAAGCAGCTGTTTTGCCACAGGCAGTCGGGCATGATCGGCGGAGTCCACCACGTAGATGAGCAATAGCACTTTGGGCAGGTACATCTTCCAGTATGAACGCAGAGATTCGCTGCCCCCGACTGGAAGAGAAGACAGTAGCACAAGATTCACCAAGTAATCAAATCAGCACTGCTCCCAGAGGAGCAGACAGCAGGCTCTGGGCAGAAAATCCGAGGTATTTGGGTTACCAAAACCTCACAGTATTTGGGCTGCTGTATATGAGAATGGAAATAGCTTTATTTTCCCCACTCAAGATCCATGCAAGTACGGGTATGGTCAACCTTCCATTTTAAGTTATTTTGAGAGGATTCTGGGTTCAGTTTGAGTTATTGGTTCTTGCTCTCAAGCAAGTAGAGAGAACAGTAAGAGGTTCTGTATCCATAAACACCACGTGAGAGCGTCCCCATGCATCTCCACATGCCCATCTCATCTTAAGACAAAGCAGGCCTACAATTTCTAAAGAAGAAATTTAGCTCTGAGGTGAGGAGGGCTGTCATCAGATTTGTATGACACTGTGGACTACTTCAAAACTCCCACAGCTTTCATACTGCCTATAACCAGAGGTGCTTAGGGAGAAAGAAAAAATAAGCTGCAGCAGACTCTTCAGGCAATCCTTGAGAGAGATCTTTGCAGAGGACACATTTCTACCTGAATTCTTCTCTAACAGATACAGAAGAAAACTGTCCACCTTCAAAACCAGGCCTTGCAACAGTTCTGTGGTGAAAAACATATGTAGCAAGTTGCATAAGATTGTTGTTCCTATCTGAGGACAAAAAGAGTTTGGTAGCTTGCTGAGTTCAGTAGGAGCAGAAATAGCTAACAGCATATTAAGTATTTCAGATGTGTTTTCAGGTCTCCTAAGTACACTGCAGAACCACTCATTCAAGAGTACTGAGGTGCTCAAAAGGCATGGGTAAGTCTTGCAAAAGAGCAAGTTTTCAAAGCAATACACCTGGGGTTTCCTGTAATTGTCTCCTGCCTTATACAGGAGCTCTTTCCAAAACTAACTTGCTAGCCAGCCATCTTTTACTGCCACTTTTACAGTGACTTCGTCCTGTTTCAAAGCAATTCTGCTTTCGCTTAAGTCAGAATGATTCAGTAGTTTCAAGAACGTAGAAAGAGAAGCAATTTTCCCACCAGGGCATACCTGCCTCTTCTTCAAGAGCCTGAGAGCACCTGCAGACAGAACTACCAGCCTGCTGCTGTGGCAAGGAGCCCAGGGGCTGTGACTGAATGTCACGCTTGGGACAGATGCCTCTGATTCTGTACCGTGACATTTTGGGGGCTTACCACTGGTCCCTCTGTTAAGTGCATTCATGCATAGCATAACCCAGGGGTCAGCAACCTCACAAAGAACTTTTTTCTTGTTTTCTTTTTTTCCTCAAAACCAGTAGGAACTCTGAAGCCAAAACCTCCTAGCCTTGCAGTGGCAAGATACCACCCACATAACTATATGATGGCACAAAAAAAAGGAACAGTTTTCTATCTACTCCGGTAAAATAAAAACCGCCTGCTGATCATATTGTGCCATGTGATCACAGCATCAGCTGCTAACCCCTGGACTAGGCAACAGTACAGACTGAATAAGTAACCAGATTAGAGAGCCATGCATGGATTTACCTGGCTGAAACTGGCCTGAGACATTTCATTTCCCATGAGTCAGATCGCAGCCATCACATCTCAGTCACTACCAACCTGGACCAGAGAGGGAAGGACGACTCAGAAACAACACGTTCGGCTGTGGGGTGCACAGTGCTGGGCCCAGGCCACCCCCAGGCATGAGCAGAGGTACTGTGGGTTGCTCTGGGCTCAGCTAGGCAAAGCACCTCCAAAGGAGGGGACACAGGTGTCTCACCCCTCCTAGGAGAGGGGCATAGACTACAAGCATCTCTGGAGACATGACTTCCCTAAGACACTGCAGAGGCTCCTTCAGTAGCAGGACTGGGAATAAAACTCTGCCCGAGTGGCCTCATCCTCACATCCTAAAGACTTACCAGGGAACAGCACAACTCCTTTAGGCCAGCTGACAAAGGTCCAGGGATGTCTATGGGCCATGTGAGCCAGTCAAGCACTGGTACAAGCACAGTGCAGAAACAGCAGGAAGCAAAGGGCAGCTTCTGGCTCCACAGATGGCAGGCACCGATGACAGCAGGATGTCAGCCTCTCTGTACCAGGGACTGACCTGACTCCAGGGCCTCTACCTTCCCCATCCTGCACCTAGGACAGCTGTGACACCCCAAAAAGCATCACAGGCAATGCTCTCTGCAGGCATGGACAATACTCAAAAATCAGTGCTAAGAACAACACGGAAAGTTTAGTGGAAACCTACAAGCCTTACTTATTCCTCTTCTGCTCTCGCCTTTCACCAGGTATAAGCACCAACGAGAAGCTGTACAACACACAGTGGATACAGACCACAACACGGGGCTTACTGGGGACACCTCTGCTTTGGGCTGGTTCTATACCATCAGGCTTGTTAACCCTTGTCTCTCTGGGAGCAAAATTCCCAGGAGGACAGGGCTGAAGGAACACATCCTCTTACACCGGCGTATCATCTCCTTCAAGGAGCAGTGTGGAAAAGCAGAGTCCCCACAGAGAAAATAATCACAACTTCACATTATCAGAGCATGCACAAGGGAACGGGGATGTTTTAATATATGGGTATGATCCCTATGATACAAGCTATGAACTAATTTGTATGTTCTGTACTAAAAGAGGTTCACTCACTCTCCAGGAACTCCATCTGGGACTCTTCGGTGTTGATGCAGATGGCATTGAAGCCCTCGGTAGGAGCCACGCTGCGCTTGACGTGGTTAGTTGCCAGGGAGTGGAGAACACTGGTCTTCCCAGCCCCATCCAGGCCCAGCACCAGTATCTGCTTGCCGTGTCCTTTACTCTGCAAAGCGAGGGGCAGCACGCTTAGCCAGGCGGCCAGGGCAACCTGTGAAGCTCAGCAGGGCTAAGGGGACAAAGGAGGTGTAACAAAGGGTCTGGAGGGATCGGAAAAGCCCCTCGACGGTGAAGGGGAGGAAGATGGCGGTTCGGCTCTGGGCCGCAGCGCAGGCGAGGCAATGGGAAGACGGGGACACCCGCGGGCCCCGGCCCGCCCACCCGCGGCTGGGGAGGAAAGCGGAGAGAGCGGCCCCGGCCTGCCGGCCCCGCCGCGGAACGCGGGAGGGGCGGCGGGGCCCGGAGGCACCGAGACGGGCGGGTGCGATGCGGCCCCACCGAGAAGCCCCGGCCGGCCCTGCTGGCGCTTCCCGACCCGGTGGCC
>JANHFX010026608.1:0-22616 GCA_027560015.1 Chloroceryle amazona | reverse complement strand
AAACACCCCACCCACCCAACAAAAAACCCACCCCCAATGCAAAGACTATTTGTATCAGTCCTTGGGATAAGAAAGTACGAGTGTATTTGAGACAATGCACATTATATTTGCAGTTTATAGAGAAGACTTCAAGCTTCTGAATTGTTTATTTTTATTGTTAGCACAAGTATAAAGGAGAGTGGGAAATGAAAAATATTTTTTTTAAACAAAAAAACACTTTTTTTTTTTACCTTCGAGAAATATCCAACTAAATGGCAGCCTTTCTCATCATTTTTCGTAAGGACATAGAAGAGGAATGGTTCAACATCATAATACAAGGTTTTGTGATCCAGAAAGAGCTTAGCTAACAAACAAAGATTCTGACAGTATATTTTGCTCACGTTTCCATCAACCTACAAAGCAAGACAGATGCAGTTATTTCCAATGCCACCACCATGCTGGGACAAAACAAGGCATTGAATCAATCACATCCTAGAAAGAAACATGAACAGTTACAGAAAAAACCCAACACATTAAGGTTCAGAAGATAAATGCCTCAGCTTCTTGTTCAATGGGAATTCCCCAGTTAATATAAATTACTTTGCATTTTTAAGTATTCCCTGGGTATCCAGATTTATTTAACAAGTGACTTCACCTTTTACTTGCTCAAGTTAGACTTACTTCTTCCACTTAATTCCTGAAATGAAAATGATTATGACTACCAGACAACAAAAATGTACTAGTTGAAGCAACATTAATCTATGTTTTGCTACAAGGCAGTGGTGTACAACAATTAAAAAGAACCCCAAACCACTGACGTGTCTTATGTTGAATTCTTAAGGTGTAAGGCCAATGAATGAGTTGCCAATTATGCATCAATTACACTAATGTTTTAAATAAAGTAGACAAGATGAAATTTCTATGCCAGACTAAAACACTATTGAGTGAGGAGTAAATTTTCAGGCTAAGTACTACAATTAGTCTAGGTATGTAAGAGTGTAAAGAATCAAGCTGTGACTCAGACAGCTACAGAAAAGCCAGACAGGGATGCAGATTTTCTAGATAAATTAGTTACTCCCCGAAAGGGAAGGCTCAGTCAAAGGCAACAGCATTTTTGAAATAATCTTCTTAATGGAAAGATTTGCTTGTTCTTTTCTGATGTTCTTTGAAAAGTCGTTACCTATATGTCATTCACAGAGGTGGTTAGATGGTATAAATACTGTGCTGAGAAAGAAGCCATATTCTATTCTAATTACAAATCTGAGTAAAACACAACCTTATGGATATATATATAGGGATTTCAATGGGACTTCAGTAGTCCAGATGCATTATCTGGATTAAAGTTAAAAAAAAAATAAAAATGGGCAGGTACTGCTCCTGAAGTGATCAGAATGAACTTCTTCACAGCATTTGACAAGCTATCAAACACCTTAAGCTCTCATACAACTCACTCCATTGTCCAGATGTTTTTTATGCCTCTCCATAATTACTAGTAAGTGTGCAAATTAACTGCAAACATCAAGCAAGTAGAAATCACTGGGTAAGCTGTAAACCTGAAAAGTCATATTATGTTTGCTATCTTTCTTAAAGAAATGTGAAAAACTTCTTAAATTACAGGCAAACACAGCTTGTTCATCAGTTTCAAATGCAAGAAGAGGTTAAGGAAAAAAAAGAGGGACTGCAAGTTCAAAATCAAGCATCTGTCAAAGTTTTCTTGTCTACAGCATAGTAGTAAATTATGTCAAAGTTCTCTCAAATCTATCGAAGTCATGCTTTCAGCAGAGGTGCATAAATCTTGAATGCCAAACGCCTTTGTATCTCTCTCAGAAATTGAAAGCATGAAGGAAACCACAAACCTTTCATCCTGTCTAACAGAACATGCATGTGCAGAATTCCTGAAAGTATCTATGAGGAAGGACATGAACTGATGAGGAAGTTCCTACAGTTATCAGAGTAACAAGTGACATTAACCTTTGAAATAAATAAAATATATATATACTAAAAAACCCCAATCCAAAAACACAAACCAAAACCACCAACCCCACAAAGAAACAACACACAAACCATTTTATTTTGTAAGTCTTAACATAAATGTTTATTGAAGCACCCAAAATAGAGAAAGGGAGTAAAAGCAGTGGGGAAGAGTTGGGACAATGCTTTCACAGGGTCCCCACTCCCCTTCTCAGAGCTATACTTTACTTCATGTTTTCTAATAATTTTTTTCACATGTCAGCAGTAGCTAATGAAAATAAACTCGAAAGCAGGATTTGCATATTTTATGCTGCATAGTTCTTAACACCTGCTCAAAGAAAAAATGTAACTTATTTTAGAGGGACTAGGGCAATTTTGGTTTTTGATAGGAAAAGAGTCAAGTCTGTTTACAACTTAAGTCTTTTGCTGGCAGATCCACAACCTTTATAAAAACTGTTCAAGTCAGGAAGGAAGCAATCTTAATGCAGATAACACAAAAACATGTGAAACAAATATTAAGAGCTTGTTCTAATTTCATCAAGGACTTCCAAGACTGCATTTACTGTTGCTTCAACAGATAATGGCAATGACCAAGCACCACAGACATTTATACTATAAGAAAACATAGATTTCAAGAAGAATATATACCTGCAATTTAAGAGAAGTTATCAATATACACATCTAAAAAGTGTTGTTGAGAAACTTCCTCGAAAGAAGTCCTAGTAACCCTGCCAGTCTTCTCTGTTAATGCAATCAGTAACAACTCTTGAGAAATAGGCATGTGGATGTTAAGATGTAGCTTTAATACTTGCAGGTATGCTATTTGAAACACATTATTCTATGTTTAGGATAGAAAACAACACACACCCACAAGCTCAACTCTAGACTTTCTAAATTAAAGGCAGTGTGTTCTGGACAAAGTTGGATTGAACCTGTCACCCAACCAGGCTATTTAAGGGCAAGTTTCTCAAGCATCCAAAAGGAAGGCAAAAGCACTCAGTAGCTACATTTGTATTTTTAGAACAATACACAAGAGACCTGTTTTCTTGCTTTTAAACTTTGAAAGAATCTACATTATCAGTGTTCTTCCTTCACCCGAGATACTCAAATAGCCAGAAATGAATGGGTGCAAGAAGTACTTTTGCTGAGAGGGGAAAAGTCCAAGGGCTTCCCCAGCAGTCCCCATCTAAGATGCTTGCTATACAAGTATCTTAAGGGGTTGGCTGATACCTGAAATACAAGTAAAGAAAGAACTGAGAAAGAACATGGTGGGGTGGAACAGTACAGGGAAGATGGACTTCGTTTTGTACTACAAGAAGAATCTTCAAGGAAGTATTTAAATATATTAAAGTTTTCCCTAGTTCTTCACCCGGTCTGTAATGTCTACAAACTGGTTACTTTCAGAAATGTGTATTTTTTTATATACCTACCTCAAATACTGAAAGGTCATTTCTTCTGTAGATTTCATTGGCTGGTGGATGAAACCAGCCACATTTCTTTGAGTGTCTTAACAAAATGTTTTTACTTTTCATGTATTTAAGACAGAATTCACACAGGTAAAGCTTTGGTAATCTGTATAAAAATTAGAAAGATATTTTATACAAAAAAAATTGTTAAAGTCTATAAACAAAATGTTACCATGAAGTGAAAGTCCTAAATAAATTAGAGTGAATGATTAAACAAACACACATCAGCCATTATAAAATGAAGATAAGAAAAGGTAAGATTCAATCAATCACAAAGACCTAATTCAACAGGTTTGGACTGTGGTCAGGCGTTTTGTGGACCAGACTCTGGTAGATCCCAGTTACTTCCACCTTCCCACATTTCACCCAAGTTTTTGCTGTGGTCTCCATCAAAGATGACAGACTGGAGTCATACTTCAAATTTCACCTTTCTTCCAGTGAAGATGAAGGAGGCACACAACAGAACACTGGGAATCTACTTCCCTTTATTCGTCTTTATTTTGTACACGGGGAATGCTAGGAGATGATTTTTCTTTCCACTGTCTTCCAAATATTTGTGTGGGACAGCAAACTGTAGTAGGATTGTATCCATTCACCTCCACCTAAACTATCAGTGTATTTGAACACAGGAGCCCATCCAAGCAGTTTGCGTATTAGCAAAAGTGTTCCCCCTACAGTGCTCCATGACATAGGCAACCTAGTTGATCGTATTCCTCTTGACAAATTCAGTTCAGACTACATACACGGGGCATGTGTGTTACTCGTGAGGTAATGCTGACGTACCAGAAACCACTCCCTTCAGCAGTATACAGTTAGTTACCTCCATTTTTAAACTACCAGAGCAGCGGAGAAGTGCTGAAGAAATTCATTAGTCTACAGAGTTTTAGAGCAGAGGACAATCTTTATCTGCTCTGAAACTACTGGCACGTCCTGCTATCATGTTCGGATCAAAGCCACGGTTTACACTACTCCAGGATTCTAAGCAAGTTTATCAACACAAAAAGTAGTTTTAACTGTTTGTTCCATGACGTAATACCACGGCACCCAGAGCCAAGAACCACACTGCCTCCTAGAAATGCCCTCCCATTGCTGCCTCATACTGATAATTATTCATGATTATGCCTCTAACTAAAATTAATCTATTTGATGGAACAGGTAATTCTCCCTTTCACAATGATATAAAATGAGAGAATAAAGAAGTAACTGAAATAAATTAAATATTAACACTATAAAACCAGTGGTAGCAAGAGGAAATAGAAATGCTCTCTAAACATTTTTTAGTCCTTGATTTTTAGATTCATGATACCATTCTCACTATGCAAAGATGATATCTAGGAATAAGAGGGATGGAGAGAAAAAGCAGTTTACAATAAGGCAAAAGCATTTTGGAACATAACTTGGTTGCTTGCTATAGTAGTAGAGCTTGATAAACATACAGTTCTGAAGAATTCCCATGTGCACCATAGATCCAATGGATTCATAAAACATTTAATTTCAGCACATGTAAAAATCAGCAGAGATCTGCTGAGCACACATACTAGTGCATGCTCTTTGCCTGACACTGCTGACTCCAAGGTGTGCCCTGACAAAGAAGGACAGCAACATGATGCTGCTCTTGTCACAGCTTGCTCACTTGGACTTTATTTACCTAGCATGTTCAGACTTCTCTCTGGTCCTTAGAAAAAGGAGGTTAATGAATTCTGGGTGACAAACAAGATAAACTGCTCTAAATGTCCAGAAGTTGGACATATCTCGTTGCAATGGTTAAAAAAAGCAACAAACAAAACTAATAACCCAAAACAAGACCTTGTCAAAACACAGTGCAAGATGACATTTATGCAGGACTAGTAGAATCACTCTTTTTAATGAGTCTTTGATAACTATTAATAAATTAAAAAAAAAGACAAATCCTCATTGCATACAAAAGCATACATTTAGATGTTGTAAAATATAAACCACTACAAAAGAGTAAGAAGAAAAATTACAGTTATTACGTCAGGAAAAATTCCAACAATGTATAACAAAGTTGACAACTTGCTACCTTGCATATTCCTGTGGATAAGGTGAAGAGTACCAGGTCTGGATCTCATATTTTCCAAACTCAATCACTGAAGGGTATCGCCCACTTGTTTCACCAGTGTTTTTACACCCAATTTTCTGTCAGGTGCAATAAAAGCAAAATATTATAGAAAAAGAAAAAGGACAGTTAGTTTCAAATCATTCATTCCATCCAGTGAAAGGTGTGAGAAACCTGAAGTATTCAAAACAGTTGCTTACATTCTTCCAACCTGGACAGAGGACAGAATATGTAAGCAGCCAAATAGAAACAGTGAAAATTTCTTTCAAGGTGCCAAACAACTAAATCTGAAATTAAGTGAGTGGTGTTTACCAGCAAGCGCATACAAATAGATGGTGCATGGCCTGGCCAAACAAAAGGCACAACTACCTTTGCTCTCTTCTCCGGTAGTGTCTAGTTCAAGGACTTCTCTACAGCACCGATTCAAACACAAAGCTGTCCTTTTGCCAAAACAATGAGGGAGAAGGTAGCAGAACTCTTCTAGAGTCCTTGGAATTCACCTCGTAACAGCAAGCAGTATACCAGCATACACTAATATCTGCTCTTACACAGAAGTTGAGCAAAGAAAGAAAAAAGGGGGAAGAAAAAAAAAGGGAGAAAGGTGGAAGAAGGAAAAAAAATATCTTGCCACCTCACAATTTTGGACTGTATACGAACAACAAAGACAGGTGAAGGTGGGAACCATTTCCACAAGCAAATGGAAGTACAAACTAATAAACTTTAATCTTTAGACCTGTGTTGAGTTTGCTCTGAATTAAGACTCTAAAATGGTCACTGCATTGACCAATAGCAGGTCATGTCAGTTCTTGTACACTAAACCTGAAAAATGCATGAGCTTTAGATTACTACGACATACTTTAAAGGAGCATTAACACCAGCTAGTATAAACAATTTCAGTCAGATTCATCTCAAATGTTTTCACTGCTATAAAAAGTCTACAGTATTTAAACTCAAAATGTGTTACATCATTGGGTAAAATGAAGTTGTGAAGTCATTGAACTTGGTTTCCTATCAAACAGTATTTGCTGGGACAGCCCTTAACTTTTCATAGTGGTTGCTTTGTCCCCAGAGGAAAACAATTAGGCACATTCCTAACAAGCAACATCCTCTCAGTCCGGAGCAGCATGTCAGCTATACTTAGTATCTATGCTTAATGAGTGGTAGTCCTACATCCAAAATGCTCGAGTATATCTTTCACAATCGATCCCAAGTGTCACTTAGCATCCAACCCATTCCTGTGTGATGACTTGTCCCCCATCTAGGAGAAAGCAACTGTACACACAAGGTCTCCCAAATTAAATTCATGGTAAGCATGACTAATTAGATTAAAAAGAATATATTAAAAATGAAAATGGATAAGACATATGAAAATGAACTGACTTTTATTTACAGGAATAACAACATTTTATGCAACATGATTCTTACCTCCAGGGAAAGTTCTCGAGCCTGCTTAAATATTTCCAAATCCTCTTGTGTAACTGTGTCCTTGCTTCCCATCAGAAATACATCCGTATTTTCTTGTTTGATGCTTACTTTGATTTCAGTATCTGTTATTTAAAACCAGCAAAAAGTTTATTCACAGACATGAAAGTTACAGATGATTTACCGAAGTGATATTCCTAAATAGGATTGCAGCAACTATGACTGCTATGACTACCAATTTTAACTAAATTTGGGATTACTAAGGAACAGAAATGAAACCTTCCCCACTTCTTGTTTTGTCATTTGCTGTTGCATGAGCTATTTTGGTACTTGCCTATCTATCTGTCTAAGCCTTTACAGTCCAGTTCTACTAAATTAGTTTTGAACCTCATGAAATGGAGTATATTCTATCACTAGAACCATGCCACTTGATAAACTGCTATATATTCTAACACGGGAAAAACTAAAATTAAGATTAAAAAGTTGACTCTCAAAGTTGGAAAGCAATGCTAAACTAAGTCTACATTCAAACACTACGTATTTTTTCTTAAATAGAAGTACTTCTAGAAAAGGTAGTCCACAGCAGTACAGATCAAATGGTGTGGAGACTTCAGCAGATGGAATTGTTCATGAAAAAGTAATGGAGCAGAGGGAAATGAACTGCAACGCCCACCATTAGAAGCACTGACAGCACACAATCACGATGACAGCACAACTGCCAGAGAAAGGGCAAGGGATGAACAGTAGCATGAAGAGTGGCTGCTCATGCGGTACTACACAGCCATATAAGCAACATTATGAAGGTGTCTGGGGCTCCTAGTGTCACTACAGATGCAAAAAAAAAATAATAAAAAGGTGGTGTGGTATTAGTCAGAAAAAAATAAACCACAAACATTTTGGAGATTTAGTCAGCATTAGATAAAAGGTCAAAGTTTCACTGCTTTTGTATGAAAGTGAAGTAAGAATTAAGAGAAATAGCTAAGACCTATGTGACAATATAAGAATTTTGGGTTTGGATGGGACGCAGGTTTGGTTGGCACTTTGACCTTTGCTTACCATCATCCTGATCAGGTTTAATCCTTCCGTCTGCCAAGCTCCCCTTCCCTGGTGAGGGGGTCCCCATCTGAGGGGTCACTTTATACTTTAATCTGCCTAGAATCCTGTGCTTTTTAAGAAAAGTTGTCCTCTTGAGGTGAGCAATTGCTTTAAAAGCACATCCTCTAGGCACACCCCATCCAGAGGTACAGGCATGAGAAATAAATCTACTCCTAACCTCTTTCTTTCCGTAGAAATGACTATTAGGTATTGATGTGGAAGATAATTCTGGTTTATGACACAAATGCTTGGGTGGTGCATAGCTTGGATGTCCCTTTTTTCGAGACTGTCCCTGAGCAGTATAGATATGAGAGAGTCCATCAAAGAGTCCCTTTAGCTGACTGTTATTAGGAAGGCTACTAAAGCAGGGTATGCTTGACTGACTGGAAGAACTTTGGGGAGAGTCAGAAGTGGAAGCGCTGGATTTTTGCAAACTGGGGCTCTGACCAGAGATGGGGGTTGGGAGTAGAAGTGAAGAAGGTGGAGGTTTTAGCTTTTGTGTGGTACCTGTAGCCAACACAAGAGAAGTGCATGACTGTTTCTGAGAGACCTTTTTCCTTGGACGATAGTGCTTTGAAAAGTCTATTATTTCACCTCGTGATCTGCGACCATCAGGTGATGGTGTAAAGAACTTAGTAAGGCCATCAATGAGCCCTTTGGTTTTCTTGTTAACTTTAAGTGTAGAGGCAGGTATGTAGGTGGAGGTGGTGGTGATTTTGGTGGTGGCACCAGGCCGAGTGGGGTCTGTAACAGGCAATCTGCTGCTTGAATCCTTCACAGATGCAGCATGACCAGATGAAGGTGTGGTACAGACTTTAGTCTTTTGACCCCTACCAGGTGACCCCCTTCCTGTGAATGCATTCACGGATCCTTCATCACTGGTTACAGACCTAGGCAAAAATTCAGAAAAATGAAAATCAGCGTTAAAAAAAAAATAATCTAGAACTATTGCCAGTTTATTCAAGTTACTTATGCCACTTTAAAAACTCATAAACCTTGGAAATTCATTTCACACTATGACAAACATAAAAGTGTTTTCACCTTTTTGCAGCCCCCCCCTCTCATTTAAAAGCTAGTCCACAGTACATATAAATAGAAGCAGATGGAATCTCAACATCTCCCAAGCATACAGCCTCCCCACCTACTTTTAGGCATGGCAAAAGTGTGCTTCTTTGGAGAAAAACACCAATGTGCTGCATCTGAGTACAGTAACTGCTCTATCGCCATAAAATTTATTGTGCACACAAATGAGACACATATATTTAAAATAAATAAATTACCAACATATCAAAACACTTAACTTCAGTCTACATTTGCTTAAACTGTAGAGAAAGTCTATTAGTCCTTTACAGCAAGGCTGTCAGTTTTCAAGAAACTGCTAAGTTTTCCACACTCTTGTTGGGTTATGCATGTCAACGCTAGTAGTAAAAATTACTGTCAAAGACCTAAAAGCAAAATGAGGTTGCTTATGAAAAGCATTAAAACAAAGCCAAAGAAATAGGCTGTTTTCTTTAGAAATTGTAACAATAGCAAAACCAAGAACTCTAAAGGAAAGGAAACAGAAAAACTGTAAAACCAAGTGGAGTTTGGAGAAAAGTTGTAATCAGGCCTAACAGAGAAGGTGTTGAGAAGAAAGAATGGTGAATGATATTTCAATGCTAGAAAGAAAAGGGGCATACTGAAAGCCAACATTTGCAGCATCAGAAGTACAGGTTTAGCTGGTCATTAATGACTCAAGAGAGGAAGAACACTGATACGCTGAAGAGTAGTATATTGTAACTGTATAGAAATAGAATGTTTAAAAATATTTCCAGTAAAAGAAATAGCTATCAAGAAGCACGGTCAATTTGCAAATCCAAACAAAGCTATATAGTTGCGTGAAATGCTTCCATTCCCTTCCATCCTACTCTTTTGATGTTGGCTTATTTACTTTGCAGTGGAAAGTTTTCTTCCACAGATTTTGCCTTCTTAATTGAGATGCTGAAATAATTAATTCCAACAGGTTACTTCTAATTAGAGATTGAACAGCCTGGGGCTACCATCTGGTTTACTGAACTCCAAGGACCTACCAGTTTAAGAACTAGCCCCTTATTCATTCACACATCCTTAAATTTGTCTATCTCCTAAGAGGCAACTTCTAAGTCTCTTGAATCCTTTGGTGCCATAAGCTTATGTCCATCACAAGACCTATTCTCACTACCAGATGTGGTAATCACCAGCAGTGCCAGAGGCCAACACACACCTGGTTTTAGTTAATACTACACAGTAATTTGCCGGTGAAGAGCTTCCTACAGATGGACAACAGGCAAAAAATTATTCCAGTACTACTAGATATTTTCTTCGTACTGCACAAAGAACTATAGCAAATACTATACAAAGAATCCCCCCAAGTATTACTCTTAACATGCTCTAGTGGCTCACGTACTACAAAGAAAATAAAAGCTTCGTTATGAATATTTTTATAATCGTCCAATGCTAACTGAACTTCTGCATCCTTTAGCATAACATTCATTTTAGAAGTGGTAGCTCAGAATCCCATTAGCAAAATATAACAGTAAAATCCTCACAACCTTTCCAAGCTTTCTTTTACATATATGAGGAAGGAGGAGAAGCAGAATTACTGCGTCAGACAGACACTCCTGCTAAATCCACCATGGGAAACCAAACACAGGACATGCTTTTAGAGTACAAACATGGCAATACTGTATTTGAAGCCTAACCTCCAGTTAAGTCTTAACAGTTTTCGAAGGGTAAAAACAAAGATGTAGCTAGAGATGTATGGGCTACTTTTATTATGCACACACAATGATAAATAGAAATTTCAGTTAAACACTGAAAGTTGTATGGTTATTTCAGTGACCTTCAAGTTCCTAGGTTATTTAGTTAGGAGGACAATGGAGATGTAAAGAATGTTTCAGCCACTTCCTTTAAGAGAATGCTTTCATGAGCCAATACAACTACAATGTTACTTCCACATAGTGCCACTCCTCATCCTTGTCCTGTGTTACTTTCCTATAGAAATGTACACTATAGGACAAGGAGCAAAAAGGCAAGACAAGAGATCCTGGCAGAGAGAGACAGAAAGAAAAGAGAATATAGCAAGCTGTGCAGCACCAAGTACATTGACTTGATTTAATGTACTGTATTCTAGTACTTTTTCCTTCTATTTTTACATGTTGGGTCCACTGGCTCCAGATATCCTTATTTTGCAACATGTGAAGTTTTATAGCAATTGCTGTGGAACTCTGAAGTATACCAGGCAGGTTTTTAGACTATAGAGAAAATGGCCGAGTAACAGCCACACCCAGAAAGCTTTTTGGCTGCTAAGTTGATGTGGCCAAACAGTTCAATAGGAAGTGGAGCACTGTGTGTGTGGCTAGAACACACGATGAAGGGCAACATGCTACTGGAGTTGACATAGACTGTTCCTGTTCAATGCTAACATCAACTCAGCATTTGTATGCTACTTAAGCAACCCTCCAATCAAGCCCTAAGATGTTCAAGTACACAGCTCCCTGGAAAGAAAGATACCAGAAGAATCACAGTACTCTCTTGTCCAAGATGAGCACATTCCTGAGAAGCATGAGAAAATGCAACCTCTTTCCATCTTAACCAGTGGCAGCTTAACAGCACAAGTAGTATTTTTTCCAGAGTATCCCTGAAACCAGAACTTCTGCGTTACTTGCATAGTTTCCTTTTTGAAATGGCTTGTGTGAGATGAAACTAATTTTTATAAAACTTTTGAACAGGCCTTTGAAGAGAAGAGTTTCCTGAAGCTGCATATAAGTAACTCACTATTATTCACTTACTATACATTCTGTATGTACTACAATTATTTGAAGTTACACTTAAAAGACACCTGTGTCATATGTTACCATACAGACTTTTATTTGTATCTGCTATAGGCACAAGTTTTGTTTAATAAATAAGGGTTCTAGAAAAGTAAGTCACGGGAAGCTTCTTCATCTTCTGACACGACACAAAAGGGAACCCACTATAATTTAGAAATTATTGGCCATTGGGTTGAAAGGCATATACTGGAATACTCATTACCTACTTTCCTCAACTTGAAATACAGTTAAAAACTGTATTTACCGTTTTAATTACAATTACAGTTGTAATTACAAATGTAACCACACTTGACTTGTAGTTGAACTCTTACCTGACTACATTCTCACAAACATTAAATACAAAAAAAATAAAAAAAAAAAAAAAAAAAAAAAAAGAAAATCAAAAGAAACCTACAAAATTCTATGCTTTAGTTTATTTTTCGGTCGTCCAATAGGTTTTGCATATCGTCGCCTTATTTGGGCAGCTTTCTCATGAAGTAGCTTTCTCCCTTTCTTCTTTGGTCTACAGACCTGGCAAATCCACATCCCTACATAAAGGAAAAAAAAAACAACACCACACACACCACATAACAACAAGAAAAAAAAAAAAAACAACACACAAAACACACAACACAAAAAAACAAAACCCAACGTTTAATTGTACACAGATTATTTAATTTGTACTGCAGGTTTCTGACAAGATACAGGGCAAGTACACAAGGTCAACAACTTATAAACAGAACATAGTGAAGGGGAAGTGGCCAGAAAAAAGGGATTCACTTCTACCCATATTTGAAATTTCTGAAAGCAAAATGCTTGTGGAGAGGGGAGGAAAAAAAAAGGGGGTGTGGGGGAAATTACATTTGTTACAAAGCAATCTAGAGTGCACTAAAGCAAATACCAGACCGCACCTAAGTATGTTTGTTTTAATGTAAACCAATTTGAATTTGGCATCCTTTTAACGTTAGATGATCGCATCTGAACATTAATAAGGCTCATGATTTGGGGAAAAAGAAAGAACTGGAAAAAGTCTGCAGTGCAACTTTGAGATTACTTAAGGAAAGCCAATGTGAGAGCAGAAGTGTGAGGTGCTGTATTACCAAAAACCTAGAGATTAGGGAACCTGAAGACATGGGTGTTTTGTTTGTTTAAACTGCTCATACAAAAGGCATGAAGAAGCAGAGACTCTTTCACTTGCTCTAATAATTTATTTGTCAGTATATGTACTCCAAATGTTTCAATGGCCTTCATAATACTTCACTTTCAATAAATTGGCCAACAACTCAAACAGTGAATTCATCTGGTAGACTAACCACAGACCTTACCATTTCCTGAGCAAAAAAAATCTCAAGTAAAGAAAAAGAAAATTGGCTTTGACATGAATGAAATCATACTGTTTCCTAATGAAAAAATAATTAGCATGCTCAAGAGCTTTCAGTCACTTAATAAGAGAAAAGACTGTGAATAAGAATATTGTCATTGAAATTATTTTTATCATCACCTTTTGGCATTCGGGAAAGTGGTGGGTCACAGCACTCCATGTGGAACCCTCTATCACAGGAGTCGCAAAAAAGCATGTTATCCTGAAGGTGTTGGGGAAGAGGAAAAAAAAACAACTTAATACAGCATTGCTTGAAGTTGTACATCAGTGATTTGTATTTGCACATGTGTACAGAGCTACAGTAAACAATGAGAAGTCAGATAACACTCAACAGTCTAACTTACTGCATTTTTGCCTTGGATCCTACATGCACTGCATGTCTTGCATTCAATACACTGCCATCTTAAGGCCTTCACATTTGTTGTTAACTCAGGACAGAATTTCAAACACGATGGATGTCCTAAAAAAAGCCCAAAATAAAGCATGACATTTAAGATTGGTAAAATTGATTCTTGAGTTCAACAGAATGTAGCCAGCACCACCAGAACCATGCAAGCACCAGCTGTTTTCAGAACTTTGCAATGCATTATTTAACTCACCTACTGCATACAAAGATACAGAGTAATTGCCATAAAACTCATATATGAAGAGAGGTAAAAAGTCGTTTTCAATTGTAACTGACACCTGTGAATGGTCTATATAAGCATCTGAAATAGAATTTTTATTTTCACTAGGTTATTTCCACAGCCATTGGTTCTGAAAAATTATTTTTACAAAATTGACCCCACTCCCCTTTCATAGCAGTGCAACATAGAGGGGAAGTCTTTAGATAAAACCATATTAGTTATTTTTCTAACTATACTAATTATCTACCAGAGAAAGTTAACAAACTACATGTATTTTTCATTTCAACTTATTACTTAATTATTTACAATATTATTTAAAAGCAGAAAAGGAAAAAAAAGAAAAAAAAAGAAAAAAAAAAGGGAGTCAAAAAGCAGCCAACTGGCAAAAGAAAATCTTCCTGCAAAGGAAAAATTTTGAATGGTGGGTGGGAGAGGAAGAGTAGCTGAACCACCACCTCCCGTGAAGCTCTATTTTATCCTCTGCTGGGACCCTCCTCTTTTCATGGTAGCCTAGAAGGCCTACATGGCTTTTCCAATTAATCCTGTATTAATTGGAATCAGACAACTGAGCACATACACCACCTGAGGCAACACTGGCAGTGATTTTTCGTGTCTTCACCAACCTCAGCAGCGTATGTTTAATCCAGAAAAGATAAAAGCACTGCTAAATAGGAAGGGATAAGCCTTCACGGGGGAACACTTTTTGCTGGTATTATATTCAGAGATTATCAAGAACATCAACCCAGAGATAAGAATTTTCAGAGATAAGAATGGCTGATGTCATGCTGCACTTATAGATGGCTGCAGTGATGTGATGAGCATGAAGGATGCTGCCTTTTCACCATCAGAGTTGGGATATGTGATTTCTTTCATACACTGGTCTAGTCACAGTAGTTCAGACTCTCTCCACCTACTGCTTCTCAGTTCCACACTGAGTTAAACCATCATAAACAAGAATACAGGCTAATCCATAAGGATTAGCCATCTTCTAATAGACTGATGGATGAATGACAAAGATGACTAATGGAATGCAAAAGCCACTCTAGTATGTACAAATTTCACATTTTATTTCCTTTTATTCTATGTACCCAAGGCTTAGTTCACTTTTTGTTACATTTTAAAGGACAACTTAAATTGTGTAAAGACAGCATATTGTCAAAATAAAATGCAGGAATATAACTGATTAGTAAGGAACAATCAATAGTAAATTCAATGAGTATCTTCAAAACCAAAAATGCAGGAATATAACTGATTAGTAAGGAACAATCAATAGTAAATTCAATGAGTATCTTCAAAACCAAAAATATTGAAGTAGTATTGTCACTTGATTCTTAGTATACAGTTTAAGATATAATAAATTTCTGTCATAAAAACAGAGTATGCACTTAAAGTGACTATTTTTCTTGACAGTTACAAGTATACTCCACAAACACAATTGGATTTGACGCTACACTGTTCCCTCCAATAAGGCTTAACAAGTGCTTAATTTAAAAAAAAGTAGTAAGAAAAAAGCTCCCTAGAGTGGCTGATATTAATAATCAATATCACAGAAAGACTTATTTCATTAGCCATGACTTAACAACTCTATTAACACATTAAAGTGTAATCATAAACCAATTATCTCCATGTATACATTAAATTCCAGTTATCTACCCTGCACAGAAGCAATTTACTTCGAGGAGCAAGTAAGTTGTGGTTGAAATTGTTGATTTTAACTTTGCCTTAAGCAAATAACTGAGGAGTATAAACATAAGAAACATCCATTCTCACCAGTTGGTAACTATGCACTTATTAGGTGTCAGAGGGTTTCTTTATTTCGCTGTTATCTACCAATGCAACATTTATTACAGTTATTAATAGCAATATTACATTTTACTAAATTTTTTTTAAAAAAAGAAACCATTAATATTAAATATGAAAATTCTGCCTGCCACTCAAAGTCCTTGAGCCACAAATAACTACGAGCTGGAGGAGTGCAAATGGGAATTACCACTATGCACTTGCCATGTTATTTTATGGTCTTTCCTAGGTATGCACTAGCAGAGACAGCACAGAATTTTCAGATTCCAAAATATCACACGCTATTGTTCTTCAATAGCTAAAAGTACTTACACCCTTCACTTTGGACACAATTTGACATAAGCGCAAATATAACAAAACCAAGTAGAGGGTAATGCCTACCAGACATGAAGTGGGAATCAACACAGCTTTCACTGGTAAGGGGACTCTGTTTAAATACTTCCATAGTTTAATAAATTTCTGTAGTCAGTTAAATGGAGTCGTTGTGACCTTCAGTGATTTTACAGCTACTTTATTTAATTTGGGAAGAGTTGAAGAGGGAAAGCATGTTTCTGGCTTCAAAATTCACAGTATTTCAGCTCCAACTGATCTAAACTGAAATAGAGAACATACTATCTTCTCCATATCCAGAAGCTGATTCAACTGTCAAGAGGTTTTCAACACTTGATCAATTTCTAGTTTAAAGCCTTTCAGATGGTAATTTCTCCTGATTCAATCACTTGACTTTCTTTTAAACCTCAGCGGCATCAACATTTTAATGTAGCATATAAGTTTAACAGATTACTGGAAATTTAGACCTTTGAAAGCTGGACCTGTCCATCAGGAATACATAGAGGCTTATTTAAAAGTAAAAGTATTAAAAATTAAATGCTTTAAAATTAATTCTTAGCCATCCCAATTAGTAAAGGTTAAGATTTGTGATACATTGATGGGGCAGAAATAGGCGAAATCAGGAAGTTAATGCAGAATGTCTCACTCTTTTGTGACTGAAGGCAACTCCTTTACCCTGCCTTCTTTCCTTTTCTTTCCTTTTTGCAAACTTGGGCCTTGTATTATTCAAAGAATGTGACAAAACAACCAGCGTTTTTAAAAAAACCCCTTAGCATTAGGTCAGTGACAACAATTATGTACAGTGCTAAATTAGATATGGTAATACCTCCAGTTATTTTTAAGTTTGATACAGCTGCTGGGAACTAATGTGAAACATAATTCACAAGCAACAATAAATAAATCCTTGTGTTTGATAACCTTTTAGGTAGAAATGATTATTATTTAGCATGACTTCAGCTATGAGCAGAGAGGATCAGTGCACCTATCTGAGGCATGTAGTAAGTTTTCCCACCTACAGATTTCATAGCATTTTCTTAGCATCTTTCATATTATCCAACTAGCTAACATTCTCCCAGTGATGGCAATAATTAAGACAATTCACATATTTACTTCTTATTTAAGCATACGCTAAATCTCCTTTATAAACAATGTCTGCACACTCCTTTCCAAACACATTCTGTACCTATTCCTCTTGATCTGACTCGTGTCTTTAGCTGTTCCAGCCTCCCCTACCCATCCTTTGACTGGAAGTCCTCTTGCCTTCTCAGCCTAACATTCTATTTTGTTTGAAAGGACAGTACCCACAGGTATTCTACTTTTGGTTAATTTTCCCCTTTTAAAAAACCAATAAAAATTGTAGTAGTTTCCCAGTAACACTCCCCCCCTAAAACCTAAACTCATTTAAAAAACTATCAGCAGCAGCTCTTTCATTGCTTCTGCACCTTTCAATTGGTAAAACAGAAGTAGAGTTGGGTTCCAGTTCTCAAGTCCATCAATTTTTCAGAATCACAAGATGGGGGTGGAAGGGAGGAGCAACATTACCTTTTGTAATAGGACTTCTATCCCTCGTGTCACTCCTTTAGAAAATGCCCTGTGCAAAGCTTCATAGCAACACATTTCATTTCCACTGCCCAAATACATTATCCTCCCAGAAACCACAAAATAAGATAATATCAGTGAAATGTGTAGATATCCAAATAGTTCCTGTTTCCAGAACACAGAAGCATTACCAGAAGAGACACAAGCAACTGACACAAAAACATAAAGGAAAGCAGACGTGCAACAGGCACTGCTGCGATGTAATCTCCGATCAACTGAACAATTTGCTTGCTGTGCACAATATGCAATTTCTTTTATGTTTGTTAGACAGCAAGACCAGCTTTGAGATACACTGCAGTGTGCAAAATTACAAATCCAATTACAGTAACCCTCCACTTGAGTGAAGTTTTGTTATTTATAAATTGCACTGAGATTGGTTTTTATTTTATTTAGGCAGAAGTAGCTGAAGTTTAACCATCCAGTAATCTGCCTGGCAGTATCAACATTTAATTCTTTATATCTAATACATCTGAGGAACTAATTAAAGATAATTTAGTCTTAATGAGGCAGAGAGAATGTATCAGTGTTAATTCAAATAGAAGCTGATCCATGAAAGTCAATACTTCCACTTTTAAAGTGTCTTAGACCTACCAGGGGATTATTACACAACAGAAGCCTAGCTGATATGTAAGCTCGCCTTATTATTGTAAACGCTGCGTATCGGAGTCTAACCACACACAAATCCTATTAAATTTCCAAATACTAGAATACAGACTTTAAAATAGAGGCAACCTGTAAACTATTAAATGAAGACAGCTTAAAATCTCTGGGGTTTGGTTTTGCATACTGGGATGAAAAACCCACTTCCTTACTTCCCTGTTTAATCATTTGCTTAACTGCACTAAAAAAATACACTGGCTAAACCATTAAGAATCTGTTCAGGTTGACAGATTCAACATCACACAATCAAGCACATATCCTGATTAACTGAAAACACATTTTTTATCCACATTTTTATTTTTACACAAGTACTTATGTAGCTATCAAAATACCCAAGACAGACTATCACCACACCTACAAAACGACGACAGACTCTGAATTCAAAGATACCAAAACAATCACTTCCAATCTTCTTAAAAGTAATGCAGGCCTACACAGACCTTACTCCTTTTCTACTCATTTCCCTCCTGAGTACTTGCCTGTTCTTCTTTCTGGCACAGAATCTGGTATGGCTCTGCAGTGAATTGGACAGCGGAACCAATCCAACCCATCTTCCACAGTTGAGTTTACATGCAGTCAGGTGCCAACAAAAAGGGGTTGCACCAAGCAGCTGGATGTTGCTGCCTGTGACTTAAGCAGCACTGCTGTTTTGTCATTGAACTGGGATCGTCTACATCTCAAAGCTTTACCAAAAGTACTTCCTAATGCAGCTATCGGCTTGAGAGAGCAAAAGCTTTTTTACTGGCACAGTTAAATAATAGCAGTCCAGTCAACTGAAACTATATTAGTCCATTAACTCCTCTTCCAGCATAAAGCTATTCCCACAGGTTTTTGGTTGGTTGGTTGGTTAGTTTTTTTCATTGGTTTGGTTTTTTTTGCTTGTTTGGATTGTTTGTTTGTTTGTTTTGTGGGTTTTTGTTGGTTTTATTTACTTCTTTTTTAAGAATAGCTAAAGCAATCAGATGATTTTCACATCCAGAAAACCACAGCTGCACCAGAAAAAGCTTTTTGGCATAGAGTTGCTAAAGATACTTGCCCAAGTTTCTTAGCCAAATTCCTCCGTGAATTAGGAAGAACCTAGGCCAAGAACATGTTTGGTATCATCCCCGCACAGGCAGCGTGCAAAGCAACAGTAAACTACAGTATTTTGTTTCCAAAATTAACCTAGTTGCTCACTTTAAGGGAAGCACCTGCATTCAGAACAGCCATATGGAGTCTGCAAGAGTGGCTGCAACACATAGGAGCAAGGTACATATGATCAGCAGAGAGTCAGTATCTTGTGCCTGACAAGTAACAGGTGCCTAACAGCTTTAGTATGTTATTTCAAATATTATTCCATTTCCCACTTGAGTTAACAAAGTAACATTATAAAAAAAAAAAAAGAATTGGATACAAAAGATACACAACAGCAAGACTGCGACAGTCTTTATTATGATTATTCCTCTGCTTCTGAAATGTTGTAAATCTATGCAAGCAAAATTCTTGATCATCATTTGATATCACAGTGCAAAACTGAGTTTTCAGATCAAACAGATTCTCAACAATAGCAGGGTTTCTGTACTTTACAAGTGTGGCTTCCCTGTTAATTTACTCAGCAGATATATACTTTTGGCACAAAGATCAATTTACCCGTCATATGGATAACTACAAATGAGAAAATATTAGTAAAAAAAGTTTATTCCATTCCCTGCTTTGTTTCAGTTCTCAAACTATGTCCAAAGAGAAGATGGCATTCACAAGTTTAAAATATTTTAATACCTTAAAAACAGACTTAAACACAAACATCTCTAGTATTTGTAAATTCAGCCAACTTACCACTGCTGCCACAGTCTGCACAAGACAACAGCTCTTCTGGTTTCTTTTCCCGATTTGATTCTTTCGTTCCCAAACAGAAGCTACATATTGGGATGGGATCAGCTCGTGGCTAGATTTAAAAATAAATAGACAGAACAAAAGGGAAAAAAAAAAGAAGCCTCAGTGGTCTGGTCTTTTATCTGATATTTTGTTGTACCACATGTTAATTACCAAGACAAATAACCATTTTACTAACTTTGGAATAACAAAGTTCAGTATCTTAGCATATTTCATAAATATTAAGTTGGCCTATAATGATCAAACATGTACTAATCCATGTAAAGCTCTTCAACGCAAGACTGGTGTGAACAAAAATGAGAAAAAATTACAACCTGAGATACTACTTCTGAACATACAGTTATCACTTCAGAAGACAATCACTTGTTCTTCAGATGTTAATACTGCTCAAAGACTAAGATGCCAATTGGCCTTAATTACAGATGAATTCCTTTCCACAAGAAAACTGGGAACTTTTTGTAATAACTCTCAAATTTAAGACATACTTAATTTCCCATCCAATACAACTCACATCTGCTCCTGAGACTACGATTTCAGGGTAAAAATACTGGATTCAACAGATCAACAATTATCTATTCCAGCCTGCTAAGTCCCATCAGCTATGATATATAATCAAAATCAAAAAACCCATAGAAATATTTCAATGTCTGGAAGCAATAAACAGAACTTTCCAGAGAAAGACTTCAGAGTTGATACAAACTTACTTCCTGATCTTCCTACTTTGACATGTAACAAACTATCAGAGACTAAATAGCCCCAAACAGTTTCTGAAATAAATTTTACATCTTTAATTAAACTACTTACCTGCATTATCCAAAATCTAAATGTATGAATGTCTACATAGAGGTATTTGTAAACAGATCTGTAATAAATAAAATCATATGCAACTACTTCTTCAAGTGAGATACTCAATGAGTATCTTCCCAGAATGTCTTCCAAAAGCTCATGTCACGACAACTCAAAAATTAAAATAGTTTCTTGTGCAAATTCATCATTTCCAGATTTATATAAAGCTAACAGCACTGCTTAGCTATCAAACTAATTACTCATTGTTTTCATCTTTAATTTTTACATTACTACTCTATGCCACAATACTTTAAAAGCTGTCAGGCTATCTCCACTTGACCTACAAATGTGTACTCCATTACAGTTCCTAGAAATGGGGAAGGTTTGTTTTTACAGATATTCTTCAGAAGGCAGCAGCTGCATGTAGATATACTCTTATAGCTCAACATAATACAGAAATACTGAAACTAAGTTTATATTATTGAGCTTCAGGATCATCTTGAAGTCTATAAACATACCCTGAGGCATAGTACTTTATCTGAAAACTTAATCCTCAGAAGGTCTGCTCACTGTTCATCTCTTCACAATCCAATTACTGGAAGATTGACATACTTTTATGAACATTATTTGGGGTATAAAAAATGACCAGAGCCAAAGACACTTCATACTATGGAGATGTCTGTTCTCTTCCATAAATTACCAATGGGAACTGCAATAATACCTGTTTATTAACTAATAGGAACCAACACTGTCTGCAGCCCTTAGTCTTAGCACGGCCTCCATTATGGATTATATGGATACCTGAAACATGAAAATGCTACCTGGACAAAAATAATTGTTAAGTCATAAAAATGGCAGATACCCAATTTAGTCATGCTTAATTAAAAACAAAACAAAACAACCAACTACAACAACAACAATTAAAAAAACCCAACAACACCAAAAAAACCACACCAAACAACACACCAAACAACACACCACAAACCAAACCAAACCAAACCAAACCGTCTCAGTTTTGGGAGGATGACATTGAATGAGATCAGTAATGCTACAGGTGGGACAGAATATACAATTGCCCACAGAATTTTTCACTTGCAAGTTAAAATGAAACAAACACATATATAAATAAAAGATCACCAGTTAGTTGCTATTCTTGCCAGCAAGATATGAAAATTCAATGGATCTGTTCCACCATTATACTTTTAAACGGACTTTTATTTGGAGCAAGATGCTATTAACTAAAAAATTCATAAATTACACCAGTAATCATCAGCAGAAAAATGGTGCAGAGCTATCCAAACACAACTGTTCACTTGCAGCATCTTGTGGACTTTTCTTAACTGCTACTTAAAGTTTAATACAGATAACTTTAAGAGAAAGGTTATTCTTTCAGTGGAATCCAGCAGAAATCTCCTCTTGGCAACCATACCATTCTCCCTCCCTTAGATATTAGAATGCTTTAGCCATTTCAGAAATGCTTGCCCTGATAAATAATTTACAAAACATCACATATCATTCAAATCCATGTCTACATTGTCATTTATCTTTCCAAGATTTTCTTCTCGCTCTAGGAAAAGATATGGCCATTAGCCAACATTCATTTACTTCCCTATTTCAAACACCACCACCACCCCTGTCCCGTCACCCTCCCCCCCCCCCCCCCCTCCTCTTTTTTCTTTTTTTTTTTTTTTTTTTTTTTTTTATCTTGTTTTTATTTTATGT
>JANHFX010026607.1:15506-27773 GCA_027560015.1 Chloroceryle amazona | reverse complement strand
GATTACTTCTTGGATTTCAACTCATTCTATCAAAAGGTTGGACTTATTCAATACAATTAATAGTATTAAATTTTTATCAAATGCATCTAGCTTTTTTTTTTTTATTAAGGTGCTGAAGTTTATAACTTCTCAACACTTTAGTATGCTTGTTAGGATTCTTTAATGCTTTTGTATAACATTTGTTATTTTATGCTCATTGTGTAGAAAATGCAATGAATCTACACCTCCCCCTGTGACCTAACAAGTACACTTTAATAAACCTCAGTAGCGATCTTATGAAATCCTGCTGATTCAAGGCAAATAGGTTATGAATCTTCATTTGTCTATTTATTTATTTATAAATAGCATGGACCCCCTTATGATGGGCAAGAAGTCAGCTTCTAGGAGGAGGAGGAGGGGGTTTTTACTAAATGATCTTTAAAGTACATTCCAACACAAACCATCCTGTGATTAATGTGTTTATTGCTGTGGGTTAGATTTGACGTTCTTAGGTCACGGGCATTTTACTGCTGTTTTACTGCATCTTTACAGTTCCGAGATTCTGTAAACGGAGGAGCCCTTTGCTAGCATCAGGCTATGAGTTGCTATGTAAGATGAACTGTATTCGTTTACTTGTCCGTCTGTCTACATGTAAGACTGCCTTTCACTACGTATTATTTTAAGATTTGTAAAATAACGTATGAACTTTTGATCCCAAAGTACTGTATTTATCTGGATAAGTATTGATCCTTGCTCTTGTAAATTCGCGAAGTAATCGGTTTGCTGTAGTTGGGGGGCAGGTGACTGTGTGTATGTATGTATATTGTATACACACAAACTTGTTAAATAAGATCCAGATGGTAGGCTGTAAGGGCATTAATTCTTGGAATTAAAAATCTTCGATTCTTCAGGTGGAGTTGAGAACTCGAGAGCATGGATCATGCAATTCCCTCCACTTCTCCCAGCCTAATCTATAGTTTATTGTCACTAGGGTCTTTTCACATTTCACGGTTTCCAGTGTCTTGATTGAATTCATGAATTAATCCATGTGGTCTGTAGCCAAACTGCAGATGATGCTTTATCAGGGTTTTGGTGAAAATGATGCCACACTGAATATTGTATGCAATCATAGGACGTCTTGCTAGTGGTCTTCTCACACTGCTTTTGTTATGCTGAAAATGAAGAAAGTGGGGGAATTTAATAAAAATCTAACTGTAGCAGCCTGTAAGTGTGAGGGGATAATTCTGAAATGTACTTCTTCACAGTTCATGGTATTGTCTCTCCTGAAACGTGATTTCTGAGATGATTACAACTGTAAATCGCTGTTCAGTAACCTGAAGATGTATCAGTGCAAGCTCTTATCCTAAAGCCTAAACACTTAGAGGATCAGCGTTCTATTCTGTAGTATTCATTTGTGAAAGGTAATTTTTATGTTTTATGTGTTCATAGGTGAAACTATTAGGTCTTCTTATTTCAGTGTATTAATGTATTCAGTTTTCCTTATTCAGTTTAATTGTTTTAATGGGATTTAGCACAAATTGTTTAAAGAGTTATATTGAATTGAATGTTTCATATTTCTGGTTTAAAAAAAAAAACACTAATGAAACACTGTTTTGTTTGTTTGTTTTCCCTTAAGTCACATTATCCTACCTCGGTGGATGGCTTGGCCTCTAGAATAGTTCAAGACTCTTGGATGATCACACTTTATGCAAAATCTGGAATCTTCCTGCCTGGAGTCCTTTCTGTTTTCTAAGGGTAACTATTTGTAAGTTTTTATGAACCATATTTTACGAGCATAACACATGTTGTGATAATCAGCTGTAGATGTCATTTTTGTGGATTAGAACAGTAAACTGAAAAAAAATATTTTAAAATGGGGTATAGAGTACAAAGTAAAGTGCATTAGGCTTACTGAATAGTATAAACTCTTTGAATATTCTGAATTTGCAGGGTTTTTTTATTTTATTTTTTTTTCCTTCCCCCTTTATAGCAAGGAAGTATTATAATGTAACAAAGAATTTCATATTGCCATAAGATAATATTTCTTGGAAGTTCATTAACTAAGGCTGCAATCTTATAGTGAGGTCCAGTGTTCAGCTGATGAAATTGAGTGTTACAGTCTTTTCTTGCGTGGAGAAGTCACTTTGGATACTGAAGAAAAGTTTTGTATTACTCTATCAGAGAAGATGTAAAGTGATTTCTGGTTTGGTTATTGAAAATTATTTAACCTAAATATCCCATCCAGAGATCTAGAGTAAATGCATGGTACTCTCAGGAAGAGAGCTTTTTCGTTTGTTTTTTTTTTTTTTCTTGGTTGCTTTTACTGTTAATGGTCTGATTTTTCTGTTAAAGTGTGGGCATGCCATTTTGATATAGATATAGCTTATTCACTTTGGTTATTAATGGATCTTCAGTTATATTACTGTACCACTAAAATACATGTCAGAGTTATGTAGGTAAATACATCCAGTATCTCTGTATTTAAAGTAAATAGATACTGTAAAGAAAATGGATTGAGAACTTTTCAGTGGATTAGAACAAGCCGTGAAGAGATGTCATCACATTTGCTGTTGTCTCCAGCGAGATACTTTGGTGAAACTGTGGTGGTTTGGTTCTTGTTGTTTGGATTGGTTTATGTTCTCATTTAATTACAATGTAGTTTTACTATGGGAATTTTATAGACTTAGTAACTCTTGATCATGTGTTAACTTTTGCTAACTGCTGTTGATCCTTAGTGTAAATGATTCCTGCCCTTTCTTCTGCTTAAAAAAAAAAAATGCCCAAGATTTCTAAACACACTCTCATTAAAAATACACACCCATTAGCATTATTTGTACATGTGGAACTAAATACACAAGTGTAGAGGGAGAGAGGAAGAGTGGTTTAGTTTGTTTTTGTGAAAGACTGAAGTTTTTCTCTACATAACACTGATACTGCCTCAAGCAACTTTCTGTATTAGCCTCTAGTGATATCAGCTGCTGAGAAATACTGTTTGTTGCTGTTGCAAGCAGCCCAGATCCACTTGTTTTAGCTTGTGGAAGGTACACATCCTAACCTAGGAGTTTCTTCTCCAGAGTGAAATACTGTGCTCTGAAACCTAGCTGTGATAGTTTGTAAAGCAAAGCTCTTATCAGTGCTTTATGAAATAAAGTGGGAGTAAGGAATTTAGGAAGATGTCCTTTAAGTGCTGGAATTTTTGAGTTCCCGTGAGACATAACATAAACAGGTTTTGTTGGGGAGGTTCAAACTAACTTTTAAAGTAAGGTAGAACTTACTTCCAAGTGCTTTGTAAACATTGCTTCAGCTTCTAAAATACCATTGTGTCATGCATATTATTCTCCACTTCCATAAACAGTGAAGTGACAGTGGGAAGGGTATCAATTCCAGACTAATTCTGTGCTAGACTCAGTTTTCTTCTCATTCCTTTCCTCTGCTCAATAAATCCTGTTTAGCCTACTCTTGTTTTCAAAGTGCAGGAAAGGATGTTATGTGCATCCATAGGTGTGGGGTCTTTTTTCTATGTGGTTTTTGGGCCTTGTTTTTTGGGGGTGAGTTCAGACTTCTTTTAAGTCTAAAGAGTAGCATATTTTGGTTCTTAGTTGCTTTAGTAGTAATGGATTTAGGGGTATTATAGGTCAAGGTTTGGTGACCAAAATGCTGACATGAATTATTCCTTATTTGAGCAGGTATTATTAGGTCATTTCTAACTCGTGTAAAGAAGTTGTTACGTAGAAGTTTAGCTATGGGAGTAAGCTGCACTCCTCCCTATGCACTTTTAGCCACTTGTGCCTTCCCCAGCGGTTACTCATCTTGGCTAAACTGGGGCAGGGCTGGGGGGGGGTGGGGAGGCAATGGGAGGCAATACATTTTTGTGAAATTTTAAGTGTCTTCAGGTCCAAATTACTTTTTACTTTGGTGTTTTCTAAGGTGTTTAATCCTCCTTCCCTCACTTCCTCTTAATTTTGCTAACAGCCAAGATGTGATGTTATGGGGATCTCCAACACTTGCTGTGGACACCAGATCAGATACACTGTTCAGTGTAGTCTGACAGCTTACTGTGTTACGTAAGTCATGTTTAAGTGATCAGCATTAAGTCCGGATGGGAGAAAGGATTTACTCTGTGTCTGTTAACTGTACCTTCAGACTTACCTTTTCTTGTGCAGCTTCTTACTTGTGCAGGGAATACTAGTCAAGACCCAGTCCACCACTCAATTAAAACTATTAATGAAGTTATGTTGCCTAAGCTAAAATGTGTGTTGGGTAGGGGAAGGATTATCATTAAGACTAGTATGCAGCATACATCAAATAATTCTGGGAAATAACCATAACTGCAGGGCTGTTTGTCTTCCTTTGCATTTCCTGCAGATAGATGTGTGCTTCTGAGATGTGTGTCCATGGAAGAGAGGGGAGAGCCGGAAATCAGGTTATCAGTCGGCTTCGGTCCGTCACTAACGCAAGTTTGCAATACGAAGAGACTTCTGTCTCATCTTTGTTACAAGCTTTCTACAGTTGTGAGCTGAAGGAGACTATGAGAGGGAATTACCTAAATCACAATAGCAAGAAGTCTCTGGTTTTGATTTTATTTTTAATACTTAAGTTGCATTACTGAAAACTAGGCAGCTTTCACTCGAGGTGCTTATGCCTTTTCAAATCTCCTACTGCCCTATGAGAGAATTTAATTTTTCACTTTAGGACACTCTTAGGCTGAAAAATGCAACACTGACTGTATGAAAAGGATCAAACAAATCTGAATTTATTAATATCCTAAACAGAAAACCCAGAAGGGACCATTACCAATGAAATGATTTTGACTTGCATACACTGGGCCAAATACTTTATTGATGGTTTTGGTATTTAACCATATTCTTTACTGGTACATTAATAACTCTTCTACAGTTGACTAGCGCTTGTTTGGGGCATGAAAAGTTCATGTTCAGACAGTACTAACTGTGGCAGTTTTGTCTTATATACTCATGTTTTTCGAAGCTCTTCTCTACTGAAAATTAAAGCTTTGTGCAGTTCTAAGTTCTGAACATTGTTTAACTTGCTCTTAAAACCTTTTTTGGAAGGTGAGGAAGAGGAAATTATGAAGTGGTTCGCCCAGATAGAAGTAACTGAGGTTTTTCACATGCTGCATTCTTCTTTGTGACTGTTTCCAGCTGTATTTCCTAACCAAGTGTCACTGGCAGCTGCACTGCACTATCAGACCTTGTGACAGATGGAGCTGTGTGTTTCCTCCAAAATGGTGGCACAAGTCCTGTGTTGTCCCGAGTGCACCACAACGTGATATTTTTTTGTTTGTTTGTTTGTGTTTGGTTTGGTTATTTTGTTTTCTTGGTTGCCTGGAATGTTTCTTCTGAGTAGCAGCATGCTCAGACCAGGCCTGTTTGTTTGGTATTCTGCAGGGATTTGCCAGCCAGGGACATGCCTTTTCCCTCCAATTTATTTATTTTTTTTTTTTAAACCCTGGTATGTTGTAGGGTTACAGTGCATGGATGCTTCTTCCTGTCTTAGCAGGGAGGAGTTTATATGAAATGTCCTCCATGGATCTGGAAGAAACCAAGGAAAAAAATTTAAGGGGCAGAATTTCTACTTACAGCCTCCTTTGTAGTTCGGTGATATGGATGGAGGGTTTGGCATTCCTGAATATTGAGTTTGCTTTGCTTCCTTTTTTTCCTGTATCTGCAAAATAATTAAAGAATTCTGCCATAAGTGGCCCGTGGCTCAGTTTGCATTACTATAATGAGAGAAGAGGAGAACGTGCCAGGAAAAAAAAAAAAAAATCATCGAGAAGCGGTGTTCCTCATTTGTTCTTGGTTTGTTTGCTTTTTTCATGACAAAATGTTTTAAAATAGAGCATCTAAACTCAAAAAAAATGTTTGTTGAACTTTAAGAAAAAGTTCAAGAGAAGGGCGACTTAGATCTTGCTTCTTTTCTTATTGAACAGCTATGTGTAGACCTCATATTTGAAGCTGACAAGCTTTAATATTTTTCAGTTTATTTGCTTTAAAATTACAGAGTTACCAGACTGGCAAGTTCCAAGAATCCTGTTACTTGATCCATTTTTTACCACATCTGAGTAGGTTCCTGGAATTGGGCTGGAATAAAGAGGGTGCAGTTTCTATGGACGCTCTTTGTGTTTTAGTGTGCTCAACTTGTGCTGCTTTGAACTGTCTGTGCCGTTCTGTCAGCTGATGGAAAGGACTGACAGCTGTGCACCAGTCACTCTGCAATACAGGATTGCCCAGGCATGGTAGTGCGGATTTTTGTGTGGACTTCTCTTTCTTTTCCTTAATACCAAAAATTGAAGTGGGGGGAGCACTGCATAATTAATGTCATCAATGTCTTACATTGCCGAGTAGTGCTGTCGAAAGACAACATTTGAGTAGCGTGTGAATTTTGTGCTTGGGGTGTGTGTGCTAACACATAATGCTACAAAAGGACGTTACGAGAAAATATGGAGTAGTTTGTTAAGGATATGACCCTGTCAGAAGTTCTTGTGCTAGAAAGTAAAGCAAAATGCCTGATAAAATGTAGATTAGCTGGTAACAAAGGGGCTTTGTATCTTTTGTAGGTCAGCAGCTGAGTGTGTTTGACAAGAACTGAAATTTAATGTCTCCTGTAGCAACCATGACACTAGTAATTTTTAAATCCACTGTACCAGTGGTACTCTGGTTTTCAGTAGCCTTTTCCAAATTTTTATGTAACCTCTGAAGTTGTCTAGAGAGACTTAGGGATCCTTGCAATTATGCAAAAATCATACTAAACAGGCAGAATTTCTACAAGGTAGGACTATGTATGTGTATTTAAAAAAAAAAAAATCTTTGACATTTAGAGAGGGGAGGCAGTTAAGTAGAAACATTTGAAATTGGAGCAAAAATTTTTCTTGCAGTTCTTTTTTATAATTGAGTGCTGTCATGCTCAAGCTTTGTTACATATTTCTAGAATGCTCTGGGACAATTTTTCTGAAGGAAATTTGAGGAATGAAAAGGAGAGTGTCTGCATCTATGAGCCTGAAATTTAAACATTTTATTTTAAGTTGTTTTAGTGAAATGATATATTCTTACCTATGATAGTTTGCTTGCTCTTTGAGCTTGCTTACAGAATTTAAATAGTAGCACATTTTTGAGATACTAGAAATTAACATTATTTATATAATTCAAATAGATCAGTTTAGTATTTCCTGTATGTCTATCAAAGTGTAAAAAGATATTTAAGTATACTAAAAGCAGTAAATTGTCAAAAACAAGCATTCTGAATGTATAAAATATTGGAATTACTGTTCCCAGTATGGTCTTAATTTCATTCCCTCGTGAGAGTGAATTTTGGTCTGCTTTAATTAGTTAGTGGAGAAAAGGGAGAAAAATAAAAAATACAAAACCGAACAAACAACAAAACAAACCAGTGTGCAGTTTATGGGAAGGATGGTGCTTAGTGAACAAGTAGACATTTTGATGTGTATTTTCACTCTTCATAGTAACAGTATGGGGTAATGCCTTGGGTAGTACACAACATTTAAATGCTACTTAAAATGGAGAGTTAATAACTTTGTTGTGAGTTTTCTATAATTTGCAGACACTAATTGTCTTCATGTTATAAGTGGGTATGCTTAGCAACAGTTATACTGTAAAGTCCTGCATAATTGTGATTTACACATAGACTGTGTCTATATTTATTATTTGCTGACAGTGTTATTGATAGTTTCACTGAAGATGTGTCCCACACACACTGCCTTCCAAAATACTTTCCATTCCTATGTTGGTGCCTGAACTCTGTATGCAGATTTATTCTGATTTTGTTTGTAATGGAGTGCTCAGTACTGTCTGATTCCATTTGCTCTAAATGGGGTGCTGGAGTGGGGGAGTTATATGTGATGAGTGGGGGAAGATCATCTGGGTGAACACCACATCCAGACACATTATGTTTTTTTAAAGAGATTCAGCTGGTGCTATGGCAGTTCATCAGAAAACTTTGGAGTAAAACAGAATTCCAGAGTTAAAAAATTGCAGCACTGGTACAATTACAAGTAAAGTCAGTTGCTTTAATACTGAATGTGTTAGTAAACTGAACTATAGGCCAAACTGCTACCTCTTAGTAAAAATGCATTCTTATGACACATGTATTTAGATATGTACCTAAAAAAGGAAGTGAGTATGATCAAGCAGTCTTAAACCAGTCTAGCAACTCTGTTTTCTCTTGTGTGCCTGAGAGGTATGCAATGCTTGCTTACTCTCTGTTTCTCCAGCAGAGCTGAGTTCTCTAGCAGTCTTGTCTAGGCAGATGGATGTAGCCATGGAACCGTGCAGATCTGGAGAAATCCCAAAAGTAAAAGAGGCTTTATCCTGCTGCCTTCTCCTTGTCCCCAAAAGTCTGGCAACAGGCTGGCAGCTGCAGCCATCAGCTGAGCTATTGCTGGCAGTGTCCAGTGCTCACATGAAAAGGAAGTTGGGAGGCCCTCTGCACCGTGCAGGGTCTGCATCATTGTGTATGAAGAATCTGCCCTTAATCTGCCACTGGGTGTCTACTTTATGATTGCTTAATATTTTTATTTTTTCTGTTTGGGAGTGAGGTGTCTGTATTCCATGGACACATTACAATATATGTAATCAAGATTTTACCAGTGTTTCCTGTGCATGCTATACTCCTGTTTATATAAGTGATTGCCCAGTGCTTGTTGTCCCTAATAAAACACTTTCTGTTTTGAATGGTAGTTGCAAAGTATCCAAGCATGTGCTTGTTTGGATCACGTGTATTTCAGGTGTGTGTGCATACAGGTTTTTGTACCACAGTGTTCTAGACCTACAATATTTCAATGCAAAAGCACACAAAGCAGACTGAAAGCAACTAAATTCTATTTCTTTTCTTTTAGCTATTTACCACATTGGTCACTTCTAAAATGCCATTTGATAAGCTCCTGCTGGCTGTCCTTAGTACTAAGTCAGTAGCAGGTTGTGAGCCAGCAGCCATGAGCACCCATAATCATTCTGTGAGCTCTGTGGCTCAACCAGCCAATTTTCCTCCCACCGTTTAGCTAAACTGCTAAGCTATGGAATGGATATAAGGATCCCATGGGAGGCCTTGTTGGTGGTCTTGCTGGGTGGTTCAACTGTAGGAACACAACTTTAAGTCACCGAAGAAGAGTGAGAGAATTGAGTTCTACAGACAGTTCTCAGAGACACTGAGCAAGACATTAAGCATACCTTGATGAGGTAAAAGGGGGTGTTGAAACTATATTTAAAATCTTGCTTACTATACCTGGGAACAAATGTTAAATGGAAGTGTCCAAACTTTAATGTTCTTAAATAACTAAGTTTAATTTGTCATAGAGTTAAAAGTAAACCTTAAAACCAAAACTCTAGAAATAGTTAATGTTTTTTAACAAGTCACTGTATTTCCTTCCTGTTTTTGGTTTAAAAAAAAATGATAAATTGTGAAACAATAGAGCTGGAAAGGGAATCTTCTCAATGAAAGTAGTATCTTGTCTAGATTTTTTTTTTTTCCTCTTAAATGTTATATGGCATTAGAGTCCAAGTTTACCAACACATTGCATGCTGCAGGCTTTTCAAAAGTGTGTGTTGAGATCTTGCAGAAGAAGTGACAGTCTTGCCCAAGGTTAATTCACAATTTCTCTCTTTCAGGTTCATGTTGGGGAGAGGTCTAAAACGCAAGCTGAGTGACTATGAGGAGAACATGGCTGGTCTCTCGAGTGCCTTTGATTCCAGTCGAAATCTGCCATATCCGCTTAAGAGGCAGTTGGTGCTTAATATGTGCCTCACCAAGTTACAGACGTACAAAATGCTGGTGGAACCGAACTTGCACCGCTCTGTACTCATAGCCAACACAGTACGGCAAATTCAAGAGGAAATGAGACAAGAGAGTAATCAGCAGCCAATTAATGTCTGCCCTGGCATTACTCCTAGTTCTCACAGCTACACAGGGATAGAGTCATCTGGGATTTCTCTGCAGTTGCCTTCAGGTATTAGTCAGCAAGAGTCTAACTGTTGTGACTTGCGGTCTGTAGAAGACCCAATTGAAAATAGCCTGCTGATAGTTTCAGATGATGATATGTCATCTGCTATTTCATCTATTCTGAAGGATTTAGACTTTGTAGAAGATATAAGCCCACCAACTTGTCTGGTTCCTACTGGAGACGACCAGCCAAAGTTTCCAGAAAATACTAGCCTAAAATTAGAAGATGATAGACAGGATTTGAAGGGAGCTGAATGTGTGTTTGGTTCCTTTGAGATTTCAAATTCAACTAGTTACTTGAAGGATTTGGCAATCGATGACATTTTTGAAGATATTGACACGTCAATGTATGATTCAGACTTTTGTTGCCCTCCGCTAATGCCGCCCAGACCACCATCTCTTGCTATGGAAGAACCATTGAAAACCTTTCCATCTTGTAATTCTTCTTCAGCAAGCAACATTCAGATATGTAGAACAGATCTGAGTGAGTTGGACCACATCATGGAAATTCTGGTTGGATCCTGATACTTGTTTTACCCAAAGATACTTTTTAACTGCCACTTCCACTTGGTTTCAGGATACAAGCCACTGGAAAAGTTGTAAAGAATTCTTTAAAACACAAACTCAAAATAATTTCTCCATAGAAGGATTTTCTAAATAATTCCAAAACTTATAAACCTAAAGAGTGGCAGATTTTTTTTTTTAAGAAATATTTATTTATCAGAACTGTGCAATCATCTTTTTCCTTCCAGGGTGTGTGTGGAACAATAGCCACATACCCTTATCACCCTTCATGCCTCTTACAATAAACTTTTTTATGTGCAATTTTTAATTTGTCAGAAGAATTTACATGCAAAACAAGTTTCATATGAGATGATCTTTTACAAAGCCTCCACTTTATTTTTAATATCGAAGTCTATGCCAAGTCGGCGTATGTCAAGTTGCATAGCTGGATTGCGTGGATTGCAGATGCATTACTAGAGATGGGTATATTTTAGAAATGAGACACGCTTTGCTTTTGTTTGGTCAGAAAAGCAGATCAAGACATTTATCAACGAAGTCTCTTGCATTTTCTAAAGCATTCAGAACTATTTATTTTTGTAAATTTTATAGTCTTTCTACATTTTACTACGTTATTTCATCATAGTTCAAATATAATGGACTTCTAGTTGGATGTGTTTAGCACTACCTCTGAGCTGAAATGCTTTAACTCTTTCCAGTGCTTCGTCTAAGACTGCAGATCTTTTTTTTGTTGTTGTTGTTTTGTTTTGTTGTTTTTCCTTTCTTTCTGGGAGAAAATACTTCTAACTCATTAAGCTGATCCTTTGACAGTGACCTAGCTGATTTGTGAAATCAAGGGTATTCAATGTTTAAAAACTTTTAAGTATTTACAAATGTAATTTATATGTAGATTGTGCAATTTTAACATTCTTCTGTCAGTATTACGTGCTTAGATTTTGAATAATCTTGGCGTTCTTAAATTAAAACTTAGTATGTACAGATAGCTTTTTAATCTGTTTTGGAAAACACTGTCCTTCAACCCTGCTTTCACTACAAAGTTTGAGATGATTTTTATGTGCAATATTATTTAAAAAGATACACATTTGTATACCTGGCATTGTGGAAAGATGCTTCAAACTTAAAACTTCTAGCACCTTCAGAGGATACTCATGAGAGTCAGCATTTCTGTATCCTTTAAGAAACAAAGCTGAGAACACTTCTTACTACACCAGTGCTTACTGCTTTGACTACTCCTGAGGTACTCACCAGTATGGGGTGAGTCAGGGCTGATGACCAAGTTCCATCAGGTTGGCCATGCCTGTGAGAGCTTGGGTGCAGCACCAGGGCTGGCGCCTGTCTGGGCTTTGGAAGCACTGTGGTGGCAGCTGCTGCTGCTGCAGATTGTCCTGGGGAAGGAGGGGTGCGTGTGTATGGCAGGTGTGTATAGAGCTAGATACAAGCGCACTCATTAAGTGAAGGTGAGATTTGCAGTGACAACTATTTTACTGTAAGGCAGTGTGGATGCTGTTTCAGCTTGAACTGAGGTGTATATTGATCCTTGCTACCGTCTTCTCAACTACACACTTGCACATTTGGTTTTGGTTTGTTTCTTAATTTTTTTAATTATAAAACTTTTACTTTGTTCTTGAAAGCTGCAGCACCTGTCTTGTAAGAAAATTTGCAGTTGTAAAAGCTTTGCTTTGATTTGTTGGGATTTTGGATTATTTTGTTTTTGTTTTTTTCTGCTGAGACTTTTCATGGAGATGTACATGAGGATACAAGACAAAAGAGAAAGTCAAATTGTTGCCAAAGGTTTTC
>JANHFX010026607.1:0-15406 GCA_027560015.1 Chloroceryle amazona | reverse complement strand
GGGAGTGTTCCCTGTGTGTTGCATCTCACAGAAGCTGAAATCCTGGCCCTATTGCAGGGGCCAGGGTGTCACCTCCTATTTTTAGTCTTAACTGATGCTGTGGCACACCTACTTGGTGCAAAGTTCTCCATTTTTTTGCTGTGACTGTTTTGGTTAACGGCTACCGATACAATTTGGTATCTCAAACCAATGGAGAGCCAGTTCAGGTCACATCCTTTCAGCCATCTGGGTTGTTTAGCAACCGAAGGGTATAAATGTATTTATATGCATATAATGTATTGATTCTAATATAAAACTTCTGATCTAAAGTATTTTGAATTGCTGGATAAAGGGATTTGTTTGAAAAGTGTATAAATAGTTCTTGAAGAGGTACAGCTTCAGAATGTACACAGATTGTGCATTGTGTATAGACTACTCTGGCTTTTCCTCAGCCTCTACTTTTGTATTAAAGATGACTGAATAAATCCTTGAAATATTAAGGGCCTTCTGCACTGTGATGAAGCAGAGTTGTGGTTTAAAATGTCTTTAAATTCAGTGATGAGGGATAAAATAAGACTGCATCTAATTTCTTTTTGCATTTGAAAATATGGAATGTTACTATGCAGCAAAGATATTTTGGTATGAAAATTGTATCATGTAGCAAATAGTGAACGCTTAATAAATCCACTCTACCTTGCAGCCCCTACGGGAATGTAAGAGAAGACAACTTGCTTTTCAGCATTGACATGCATAAGTTTTTTGTATACTTAAGAAAAAGATTAAATTGTTGGTAGATGTTTTATCAACAATTCAAAATGCAATTTTTGTTCAAGTGCTTGTTACAAAGCTCTCTTTCTAATTGGTTGCTTGCATCACAGTGCCAAGACCATAAGCTGGTATGTAATGCAGTTCGGTTATGTATGGAATTACATGCAAAGGGAAGTTTAATTTTTAAATATGCACAAACTAATTTTAAAATCCTTCCATGTAAAATGAAGTTAGAGGCTAGTTGTGGTGGACCTATTTATTGTACGTTTGGAAATAAAAGCCACAGTTTTGCAGTTTAACCATTTCTATTTTGAAGCCTTCAGTATTTGAGTGTGTTAAAAACAAAAAGCATGGTACCTTGCCATCCCTTCATTTTTTCTTCTACTGACAAAGATGCAACATTTTCCTTCGGTGGTTACTTTTGTACCTTTCTTCCTTCCTTTCTCTCCAGAAATCCTAAATACCTTGTACAGCTTTGCTGTTATGCTTGAAAGCCATCCTAACAGGGTTTGACTCTGGGTTTCTGCATGGGAGTGAAGATGGGTTCCTTTATGAAAGCACCGCTTATTTGTGGTGCTACAGCTCAAGCTGGCTGCCTCTGAAGAGGGTCCATGAACAAGGAAATCTCTGGGCAATTATAATTCCATTACAGTCTAAGTTCCCCACTCCTCATGTAATACTTCATACTACCGGGGTCTGGGGTCTCCTTGCTTCTCATTGGCTGGATTTGTTTGTGGTTTCATCGCTATGCATTTGTAGTCATCTTCTTGTACAGTATCACATCCTCCCGGGTTGGTTTCGGCCAGTTCTGTAGTTAGTTATGTCCTAATACGGTTGTTATGGTTCATATACCATGATCTATAGATCTATTGCCTATTTTAGCAATTAGTATCTAAACTGCTGGCTTTGTCTACTGCAGCTACCATGAATGTTTAAGTGGTTGCCTCTAAGTTTTGACTTACTTTTATACATCACATCTCCTTTGTGCATCCTGTCCCCACAGAAAAAGGGGGGGCTGACAGCACTTTTTCTGGGGGTGGTGTGGTTCCTGTTGGAAAGTGGTAACATATGTTTGTTAGCGTTCATTTGCCTTCTGGGTTTTGTCTCAACAGCCCTGTCTAGTCTTCCTGGCTCTTGCAGTTGGTGTTGCTTCAGGGGTTGCCATGCTTGAAAGCAAATGTCAGATACAAGTGTCCTTGATGCACACACACTGTTGACATTTCAGACTTGTGTACTTGTCAGCCTGCCACAAGAACACTGCCACTCAGTGCTAGTGGAACGTTGTTTCCTGGTCTGTGCTAGTACAATTATACTGTCAGCTTGAGGTTTAAAGGCTTCCATCCTCTTCCTATTGGGGACCTCTAAAAAGAGATCCTGACTCTGCAGTGAACTTTATTTTATTGATAATGTTGCTGCACTGGCTGCTTCTTACAGACCAGGAATTCTTCCTGCCTCTTGCCCAGCTAACGTCAGTGTGGAAAGCATAGCTCTAGAAGTAACTTCTTCACAGAAATGTGGTTCTGGCTGTGAGGTGGTTACCACCATGACCTCAGACTGTCCGCACTACGGAGCAGGACACTACGCACGCCGCAGTGCGGACCTGCGCTCGTACTGATGGAGATGGAGGTTTGGCAGCAGAAAATGCTGCTTCTGAAGGTATGCTGCAGTTGGACTTTTAAGAAAGTATTTTTGGAGTATTGCTTTCAGGCCATGTTGAGACTCTAAAGGTGGTATGGGGTTTCATAGCTTTCATCAATGTAAGCCACACTGAAAGATCTGAACTTAAAAGTGTGCTGAGCAGCACCAGCTTAGTGCAGTGCTGGTTTAAAATGGAGCTATCTGGGGAGGTACAGGTACTACCTGGCATGCTCTGTCTAGCTCAGTGTTCTGTATACTGGAAGACAGACTAACTTCCCAGTGCAAGCAAGAGTAAAATAGACAAAAGAAAATAACCCATCCATTAGTTCTGTGAGGGAGATGAGTTATGATTGGTTGCAAAACTAATCACGAGTCTAAATCAATACTGGAAGCAGTGAGTTAGGCTATTAAGATGCAGAAATGTGCCTGTAAAAGTGTGTGTCGTTAAAGCAGATGTTCAGGGAAGCTGGAAGATGTTTAGTAGATGAGTATTTGCCCAGCGTTTGCAGGCACCTTGCCCTGATTGAAACAGAAAAAGAATGTTGCAACTTCATTCCGTTCATTTTTCCCTCGTTAGGGCCCGTTTATCCCAGCAGAGTGCTAAGCCAGGCTCATGGTGCTTTAGCATCCAGGCTTTGCTGTGGGGTGGCAGTTTTGGAGGTTCTCATCCCTATTTCAGTAGAAGGAGCGGAGAACTTGTGCTAGATGTGACTGAAGTAACATTGTTCCATCTGCTGTCTGGCTGGCTTGTCTTTGTTTTCTTGCAATCCCGCAGAGTAGGTCTGGCAAGTTAAACTCGGATCCACAGAGAAGTTTGGGGGTTAAGAATAATTTTGAAATCAGTTCATTTTTAGCCAGATTCCTCCTGCCATCTTAACTGGAGTGAAAAATAGGTGGACTATTAAATCTTCACTATTAAAAAAGCAAGAGTGCTTTTAAATTCTGTAATATCCCTGCACTTTGAAAAGTTCTTTTCAGCTTTTACAATATTTTTTGGTTTTTACTCCATCTTCTGCCTATGTCAAACCAAGGGTGGGCTTATGTTATATGGAGGAAACATCCCAGGGTCTGCATTGCCCCCGCCCCCTTTTTTTTGTAAATAAAATTCTACATATTATTTGTACTTCAAAAATAAGTCTAGAAATGCTAGCAATATGCTATTTCTCAGAACTTTGTCTTCCTACTCCATTCAATTTTAGGGAACTGTTCGTTGAAAAAAAGTTCCCTAAGAATTCGCTTGTGTTATACCTTTGAATAGGACATGTGTTGAAATATATTCAGTCTTTCACAGTGTTCTTTCTTCCCCCCCCTCCCCCCCAGCTGTTCAGTGTTCTTTCTACAAAGGAAAAATTTTGGTAATTACACTGCTGATTTGAACTTTTGAAAACTGTTGTTCTATGGGTATATTTTCTCTCAAATCTCAGGGGAAGAAAAAGGCATTTCTGTCTAGCTCTGGTGTCTAAAATTCTTACCTTGCTTTAGTTTTCACCTTTTCAAAATCCTGAGCAAATAGCAAGAGCCTGTGGTATTTGCTTTCTGCAAACACAAAGTACAGTAACATGTTTAGTTCATCAAACCTCAGTATTTCTCAGCTGCAAGCTCCCAGCTAACATGAGAAAATTATGAAAGTTAGAGCTCAGACTGTAGTAAAAGACAAAGTTTTATTCCCTCCATGCACCATTTCCCCAGAATAAACACCTGCTGCTCCTCCCTGCAGCCGCACAGGGGGAGCGTGGGTGTGCAGCAGGGGTTGGCATGTGCGGCTGGGGCTGGGGGAGGCTGGAACAAGGAAATGACTCAAGGAAATGAACAGCCACCATTTGAGCAAAACACCCCGGAGAGGTTTCCGGCACCCCTCGCTTCCCAGGATGATGATGACAGAAGGCAAGGCTACTTGGTGTTATGCAATACTTCTGAAAGCGGGCAGCTAAAATGTCATGGGTCTTCACAAGCATGCACTGTCAGCAGTTCAGGAAAATGGTGCAATTTTCTTTTGGTAAGTATCCCCCAAATATGTGGATTCTGTCCAAATTCTGAGGAAGGCTGGAGGTCTGTTAGGACTCTACAACCTTGAAGTTGAATCTAAATACTTAGCAATTTCAAACCAGGTAGTCTTTTTTTTCTTTAAGAGGTGAACTTGCTCATCTCAGACTGAGGACAGGACTCAAAAGGTCTCTTGGTTGTCTTGTGCAGCCCATCTTTATGGGAAATAAGGGCTCAGGTGGCCCAAAGCATCTGTCCAAAATGAAAATAGCTGAAATATATCACTTTTGGAACCCCAGTGGTTTTTATCTCTGCTGAATCATGAAGGGCTGAAGTATTTTCTTTTTTTCTCCAATCCCTACCTTAGAAATAGCTGTAAAACCTGCTGCTGTGAGGGGAAGATGATATATTCACCCTTCTCCGGGGGTACCAGTGCAAAACCTTCTTTGATAGGTTTATCCTTTGTTAGCAAAAGCAAAGGCAAACTTCAAAGCCCAGGAGAAAATAGGGCGAGGGCCTGTGGCTTTTGGTGCTATACATGCTACAGATTGCCCCCTCAAGCTCCTCTGCAGGGCCCTGCTTGTCTGAAAGCATAAAAATGGGATCTTATTTCAATAATGTTTATTACCAACCTCAACTATCCATCAGTGACTGGCCATTTATTGTTCAGCGAGTTTATGACTACAGCTTTTTTAATACCTGGTTAAGTGCTCTGAAAGACTTACAAGGGAAATGGAAAATGAATTCAAATCCAGTGCTAAGTGGAAAAAGTCAACCCTACTCTTGCATCCAGAGGGCGTTTTCAGCCTGGCACTGCAGACTCCCTGCAGGGCCTGCAAAGCTGCTGAGACACTGTCAAACAGCACACTTCCAAATGACCTGTGACCATCTACTGAGTCATGAATACACCGTCCAGCTTATGCTAATAGCACTGAGGTATCATAAACGTTACTAAAGTTACAAATTACTGCAATTCCACTGCTGAACAGTTCACTAGATTAAGGGTTGGAATCTGCCAGTGCTCTCTGGTATGCTTCTAAGGACAGAATAGGCACATCATTTAATAATCAACTGACTTAGGGTTTGGAATATCCAAGTTCTTTCCCTGTTTAAAAAAAAAAAAGTAAAATCCTTATATTCAGAATGGCCAAACCAGTAAACAGATGAGTAACTTGCATAAAAGTTATTGCCAATAAATAAAGCTGCTACAGTTGGAAAGGAAGCACCATGGACTATATGAATGATAGTGAAGTGCATCCCCTCTGGCACTCAAGCATGCAAGAAGATGGGCAATATAGTCAATAGCTCCTATAAATTTTTTAAAGGGCAGCAATTCACAGCACTGTGCAGTGCACGTCCTGAACTACCCTGCTGTTAAGCTTTGATAGGCGTGGTTAGATGTGGTGTGTATTGTAGCTGAATGAACCCAACAACTCCTGTTAAGATCAGCTTCAGAGATGTGGTTTATTTCAATTGGATACCAATGCCAGAAGAAAATGTTTCACCAGCTCCACCTATATCACCACAGTAGACCTTAGTAGGCAGAAGTTAAAACAGTTATTTTCCTAAACTCCAGTGAAAGCCGCTAGACATGAGAGGCTCACTATGTTCAGCAGTGGCAAAGTAACAAATCTCAGCTGATCCAAACTGGACCAAATATGAGGAGAGATGGTGGCAAGGCACACTTTACAACACGCCTGAGGCGCATTTAGACTTTGGTAAGGAAACAAGGTTTTTCATCCAAGAGGCATTAAGGCCTGAGAGGTCAGTAGTTCAGCACAGCAGTCCAAGAGAAGATCTTTCAAGTGTGGTAGCAGCTGGATTTACTGCAAGAGATCTGACTCTGCAGCAAAACTTAGCAGGGCAAAGTTACACCTTTGACTTCATAACTAAATAGGATAAATATCTTCTAATAATATGACTTTAGGTACCTCATACACAGGAATGTCACTTTCCTAAAGAACATACATAATCTACAGTACCGAGCCAATAACAAAAATAAGGTAAACTGCACTCAAAAAGGAAAAAAAAAAAGGAAAAAAATCTAAAAGTGCACTTGGTTCAACAAATATCACTACTGAAAAATTTCATTTTTAGGTTGTGTGTATCAAAAATGTGCTTCTTCCGTGGGAATGTTATATACTGCATGTTTCCATTTGATGATGCAGTTTTCAAAAAGAGGTTAGGGGTGAAAAGATGACCATGCCTGGAATCCAGTGATACAGAAAGCTAAGAGAAAAAGAAAAAACAAGTTAATTTTTTACACCCTACAGTAAATTAATCATTTTGCATATTTCTATCCAATTTTTATAGTTTTCATAAAAATAAAATTAGCATAAGAAAAATATACATGTCTGGAATTAACTGGAAGACATTCCACTATACAATTTAACTTAAAATTAGAAATAGCATCATACATTTCCTAATGAGCTTTACTTTGAGACACCAAGCTGTAAGGCTTGTTCTTTCCCTTCAGAGACTACTCCAGAAAAATACTGTCCATTTAACCTTAATGATTCCTTTTACTCCATCTACCTTGAAGCACTTCTTCTTTGCCTAAACCCTGTCTCTCTATTTTACACATTTTCAAGTGTGCATCAGCTATGGTGATCCCACCCTCATTTATTGGTAGAAAAAAGCAGAATGGAATTATGAAGGAGTAAGCTGGACAGTCTCTCTTGTTTTTCTTTCTGAATTCTTCAGCTTAACATCTCTTACGTACAAGGTTCCCAGCATGGTTGTGCATCTTCTGTGTCCAGTTCAGTAAACAAAATAAAACAGAGGAATGAAAATGTTCCTTAACTATGCATCGACACAGCAGCACCACCTGCTCAAGTTCATTCTCCACTGAGGAAGGGACCTTTAATTAAGAATATTCATCTAAAATACTTTGGTGGAAACAGAATGCAACTCTTTTTTTTTGAGCAATGGGGAATGATGGTACTTTCATTCCCACTTGCATTGCTTTATCAAGAATGGATGAAACAGAGCTTGTTAAGGCCTGTTTGAATAGAGACATAAACACACAACACTATTTTAATTTCATTTCTCTATGTTTTGTGACACATCTTAACAGCAGCAATGTTCCCAAACCCTTTTGATTATAACATCAATTCTGCCTGCCTCCTTAAGTAACTCCTGTTTTCCCCTTGAGTGAACAAACTAAATCTGAATCATTCTGAGTACCTGAAATGCAAGTCTGAATGCAATTTCTTCCCTACCAGCTTTGCTTCCAATGTCTCCCTTATCATATATTTTAGGAGTGAGTTACAATCATTCTCAGTGATCAACGTGTTGATCCTTCAACAGACACATTAAATCTTCCTCTCATCAGATCACCCTGACTACATTTTATATATCGCTGCTCTCTCTAAACCAGTAAGTAATGAATTTGGCCTTAAGTCCAGCGTATGTAATAAGCAAGTATCCCCCATATTATGGTGCTTTGCATTTCGTGCATGATATTGTACCTTTTCTAAAGCTGTCGGATAGGTTCCGAGAGCAAAAAACAACTGCAAATCCAAACAATTACCTCAGGACCAAACAATGACCTTAGGACATAGGCTACAATGGCTGGCTAGAGCACGGGAACACATCAAACACACCGGTGGTTCTCTCAAGTGCTTACTTCCCGAGCAGTTCTTACCTTAGTCTGGATCAGTGCTTTGCAGTCATTAATACTGAACCCATCAAATCTGAAGTCCTCATTAACATTTGATTCCTCAAAAATGTCATCCTGGCTCTCTGAAAAGTCCTAGTAAAACAGAGTTTACATTTTCTTTATAAATTTCCATCTGATCTCAAAGCATATAACCTAAAGAGAAGTTCCCCTCAAATAACAATACATAGATTTTACTTTCTGAAGCTGTATTTTGATTTGTCATGTTCCTCCCTTGCATTATAATAATTTTATTTCAAAACTAGTTCTAGACTCATGAACTTAATTGTTAATTAATAAATAATCCATTTCCAATTAAAATTAGCATTAACCTACACCAGAAAACAGCTGAGAAATAAATCTTTACTGTATTATTTTTAATAATGCTAATGAGTTTTAACATATATTATGCCTATAGGTTTACATAAATTTAAGCTACTTGGCATTGATTTAATGTCAGTGTATCTATGGGCAAGAAAGGAACAGAAGGGAGATTATGCGAGAGAAATGTCTCCCATTCTCTCTTCTGAAGTAACAGTTCTATATAAGTGACTTTCAAGTGCAGAATAGATCCTATACCTTCAGCACTGTCATTCTGTTTGTATACAATTTGCATGAAAGGTCAAATAAGTCCGTAAAATCAAAACTGAATGCAGTACCCTGCTCCCCCCCCCATGCTTCAGCAATCAAATTATCAATTGAAAGAGTTACTGCTGAAAACCAGACGTGGCTAAGTCATCCCAACTAGATACCCAGGTATCTCTGATACCTTTATCTTCTCAAAACTAGAGGTTTAACAGAGACCTTTCTTTTTGAGATCTTTCAGTACTGTTGGTTTTGTCTCAGAACAATTTAAAACATACTCTCCCTCAAGCCTTGCAAAGCCAGATAGAATAATCTGAGGAAAAGGGAAGCGGAACACACTTGCAGTTTGTAAAAACATCCAGTAACTACTTTAACAGCCTCTCTGATTCAAATCTGATTTTCACTTAATGGAAAGTTATTAGAGGCTAACAATTTTCCATGAACTGAGCAAAAAAAGAAAAACATCTTCACATACATCTGAAAGCTAATTCTACCTCTGTAGTAAACCTGAACATACTACCTAACAACAGGGAGCTACATAGTGGAGACTTCAATGTAAAGACAATCAAAATTTGATCTAGCACACTTTCATAGTTACACATAATGATGAGGAAAATACTAAACTATAATTTTAAAAGGCTCTCTGTAAAAAAAAAAAAAAGACCCAGATCTAGCTCCTCGTGCATCTGCATGTATAGCATAGAGAAAAGCAGATTCATAACCAAGTGTTTATGCTGGCACAGTAGCAAACTGTTGTTCAATTACCTTTTGATTTGCATTTATTCCAAGAACACTCAAGAGGTTTTCTTGGCAATGAGATTTACTCCTGGGATGTCTTAAACTGGGGGTATTATCAAAGTCTCTCAGTGTTCTCCATATGTTTCCAGAATCAATGCTAGGAAAGCAAACACAATCTGAGGTTATAAGGTGTACGAAGTTTCCAGTGAATGTATATAACTTTTCCAAAAGTATGGTCTTCTTCCTACATTTCCAAAGTATGGTCTGACCCAGCTTTCTAGATAGAAAGCCTCAGATAATGCAAAACTAACTACAGTACTGTTCAGTAACTACAATACTGCTCAGAAGCTGCTGATTGTTCAAAACCACGTAACATCTAAAAGACTTCCAGCTGTCTTCAGAGAAAGCTATGTTAACAATACTAATTGGCTGTTAACGTAACCCCAGGAAAGAAGCCAAATGCACCACAGATTCTGAATCAATGCAAAGTAGCTACCACCTGGGAAAACTGGGAAGAGAGGAAAACAAAAATAAGTGAGCACGTTGTTAACAGAACCAGCAGCAATGCTTCTGCTTCAGACGATGGAGAAGTGTCAGATGTGATGTAAAGAAAGGACAAGCAAACAGGAAGAACAGGCTGCCTGTTGGGTGTTCTGGCATTCCAGAGGCTTAGTCATAAGAAAGCACACCAACCACAGGAAAAAACCTACACAGGAATTTGTAATTTTGATATATCCCTTCCTCCTTTCCCAGTGGCTAAAACACAATCCATTTCCTTTAACAGCACAATACAAAATTGGTAAGATCTAAATACTGAAGAGTAGAGGGATTAAAAATATTTTAAAGTTCACTTATAAGTACCACTGATTTTTAAATTATGGAATAACCAGGAGAACTGCAGAGGAACTTGTTTATTTTTATACGGTTGATCTAAACTCATTACCAAAGTTGATTCTTTATAAGTTCAGGAATCCCAACATCTTCATTATTGGTATCAAGTACTTGTTCTAAGCTTCTTACGCTCTCTCTGGACTGTGATACAAAGACTTCTGGAAAGACCAACTTAAATATATCCTCATAGCTGTGGTTTACCTAGAAAAAAAACCACAAAACAAACAACAAAACAAACTAATTTTATTACAAACATTATGCAGGCTATCCCCACAGTTCATGAGGGACCTAGCCCAAAGACTACAGTGTTTCTAGAGATTGAATTATTGATAATTTTTAACATTTGTATTAATGGCACAAAGGTACTGAGACCATACTTCAGTGTTTTGAGTATTTATAATAAGAGGAAGAGAAGCTAGAGTCCAAGTTCCTGATGAATCTTTGTCTCTAACTTCTCTAGCTCTAGTTATAAGCTATAACTTAGTATGCAAGTTATATTCTGGATTGCCTGTTGTCACTCAAGAGTCCTGGTGCTGCTCAGCTAATTCAGTCCAGGTCAAAACCGAATTATACATCAACTGAAAAGCTTGTTTTGCTAACTTAGTATTCAAACACACCTAATTCAGCCAAGTGTAACATAACTAGATGCCATAGCTAGATGCTATAGTTACCAATAAATGCTTGCACTAAGTCTGCTGTATAAGAAGCTGGAGTTAGCACATCTCTGTATTTCTGCATTTGCACCAAAATTTTCCAGTTTATGTTAAAAATCAGAGCCAGATTTACATACTCGTTCCTTCTCCAGCAGTGAGGAGGAGGTTTGGAGGACTAACACGAGTGATCCAAACAGGCCTACCTGAAGTTACAGGGTTATCAAAAGACTATGAAATGCATATACAAGGAAAATGTGCATAATTTACATCCTACCCTAAAGGGATGTTATCATGCCATCTGGTCCAGAAGCCTTGTCCTTTTATTCCTTCAGAGAAAGAATTACTGCAATTTTCTAAATCAAAGCAATTAATTGACTTCAACACCCTGCAGAGGGACTGAAATCCAGGAGCAGCAATGTTGTGAGAAAACCAGAGAATGAAAACAGTCCATTTTCTCTGCCTAGCAATCAACAATTTAATCTGAAAAACATTAAGTATGGATACTCTGTATTTTAATGGTTTCATTTAATTGTAATTCAAACAGCTGAAATAAATTGAGACATTTCCAGTTTAATTAAACTTAACTTGGACAAGTGCAGTGAATACTGAGAGAGTACAGATTTAATCTAGTGAGGAGTGGGCAAAATCACCAGAGCTGGTAGAAGGCATCTGTATTTCCGAGCATGCTTTTAAAAACGGAACCTGTGCCCCAAAGTGCTCCCTCCTGAGGCAAGGCCTTGCTAAACTACTGATCCTGAAGGGCAACTGCTGGGACATTCAAAGACTCCGGAGCAAAATCTTTTGGATCTTGCCCAAAGTATGATAATACTTAAAATCGATTTGTTAATTACTTCATTAGATCTAACTTACTGGAGGGATACTATATGGAAGATAAAGACACCTGAGGAACAGAATTCTGTGAAAGCAGACTTGCTAAAGCATTCACAGAGTCACACTCAAGGGAAAAGAATTTCAAAGCAGGTACCAAAACCTAAATGGGAGGTGAGCTAAGGAGAAGTCAGGCAGTTGCTCTTGGCTTTGGGGTGGGGGGGTAAATAACAGCTGCGGAAGCATGAATCCAGGGGAGCACTGGTCTGCCTCATTTGTAATGCCTGTGATGTCACTGACACGCATACGAGTCACTTGCTTACAGTTTAGCAAAGCCAGATTAAAAATGTAAGACTTTTTTATTACCTTTATTACTGCCTGCTTCAGAGTGTGTTTCTGAAACTAAATTTGGGCATATTTCCATTTAACTTGCAGCTTTGTACTGATTATAAAAATACGAATGCACAATTTCACATCCATGCTTTTTGACTAAATCCTCTATATCCTATTACATCAGAATACTCCAGTGCTTAAGCATGTGCACTAGTCCCTCTCACAGGACAGTATTTAAAGAACACATGAAACATCCTTAAATCTACTCAATCACATCAGCAGAATACCCAGCTACTTCAAGGAAATTACTGATTGTTTTCAGCTAAAAATTTATAGTTCTGCTCTAGACTGTTTAATTAACTGGTCACTCCATGATCTTGCCAGGCACAGAGGTGAGACTGACTGGCCTACAGTTGCCCAGCTCTTCTTTTTTTCCCCTTTTTGAAAATGTGAGTGATGTTCCCCCTTTTCCAGTCAGTGGAAACTTCACCAGACTGACATGAAATATATATTTGACTTCTCAAATATGATGGAAAGCATCTTAGCAACTTGGTCTGCCAGTTCCCGCAGAACCCACAGATGTATCTGGTCAGGTCCCATGGACTTGTACACCTTCAGTTTCTTTAGATATTCTCAAACCTGATCTTCACTTGCAACCTACCTGGACTTTTTTCTATTGACTATACAGAAGACAGAGCCCCAACCTGAAGAGTTTATGATCTCAAACCAACAATACAGAAAGCACAGGGATGAAGGACAATCTACACAGATATTTTACACTTCAGTAAGATTAAGATCTAACACTTTGGGAAAGAAACAAAACAATCTGCTATACACTATTATCTGCTCCACTCCATCAGCGCTGGACATCTTATCCCAAGTGCACCTTTGTGCTCTCCTGGGTAATATCTCCACAACAGGTGAAGTTCCCAGGCAAGTGTGAGAAAGCCTGTCACCAGAACACCCTCAGATCCCTACACATACTCAAACTCATCTAGAGGACTACAAGCACTAAGCTATTACAGCTACTGATTAACCCTGTGGAAGTCTTAGCCAACTGCTCTCTTCTTTCAAATGTTTTAATTTGGGGTAAAAGTAGTACAAAGGATGACATTTTGGTTTGTATTTGTACATTATTTTCCCTTTGTTAATTTGTTTCATTGTGTTGCTGCACATTTGGTACACGTGGAAACACATCAATTACAAGAAGATAGAACCCTTAAACTGAACTTTTTTTGTGCTGATAGACACATGATATTATTTGTATAGATTATTAGTTGCAACACTGTATGAAAGAATGTAACATCCTATGCTAAAAAAATGCTACTAAATTATTTCTATTAATTTTTCTGTGTTATTAACTTCTTCCCCCCCCCCAGTCTCAAATTCCTGTAATACTGTTGGATTATTTAGAGTGTATAATAAATAACAGAAGTTATGAGCTTTGCCAGTTTCTAGCTCAATGGTATGTTGCTTTATTTCAATAAGCTTGCAGGCAACTCACAGAATTTCTGTCCACTCTCTTTTTCATAGAATTGTCATGGTTGGAAGGGACCTTAAAGATCATCTAGTTCCAACCCCCCTGCCATGTGCAGGGACACATTTTGTTACTCACCTTCCCGATTTTTTGGTTTCTGTCGAGTTTCTAAATTGTGTGTGTGTGTCAGGGCAAGGTTCATGGTTTCTTCCTACTTAGTTATTCCTAGTGCCTAGAAGCAAAGTAGCCCATTACATTCTTTAAAGCTCTCCAAGCAGGACAACTTAAGTACTTGTTGAACACTGTAAAGCAGAAGTACCTTGACAGTTTCTCTCCCTGCACAGCGTTATGCTCCAGAGAAGACATTCAGATACAAATCTTGAGCTATAAGAAGCAGTAAGAAAACCATTTCTGGTCTTTGGTTTACTATTAACACATACCTCTTTTAGGGAGCTGGAAGCCTCCTGTATCGCACTGGGTAGAGATGGCTCAGAACAGAAGTCACCAGTGGAAGTGCTACAATGTCTGCTGCTTAAATCCATATCAACTTGAGAAGTTTTTGTTGACTTCACCAAAACTTCAGGATTATGACCGAATCTCTCTGATTTTGCTATGGACTCTGTGAAGCCTTCAAAATCACCCCAGGAACTGCTAGGTTCTGAGGTGCTGTAACTGCTGTCAGAAAACCCCTCACAACTTCTCCCTTCACCATTCACTAGAGTGAGGTTTTGCTGCATTTCCTCAGGATTAATAATTTCTTCATTATTTGTCCTTTCTTTCAAGTTACAACCACTTTCATGGACAGATGCACCCCCTACTTCAGCTGCTATGTCTTTTAAGGACATCTGGTGTGATATGTCTGCATTAGTGAGACTTTCTACTAGCGACAGGTTCTGCATCTTCATTTAAGAAAAATTTCTTTGTTGAAAACTGTACTGCAAAAAAGGCTACTGAAGTTCAGTTGCGTTGGAAATCTCAATATTTCCAAAACAGAATTGAATTCTTCATTTTACCCCAAAGAATAACAACACTGCTAAATGAGAACAGGATGTCCTTCAGACTCTCCTCCTGTAATCATCATGTGAATGTTGTTGAGTCTCACTTTCCGTGTGGGATATTAGCCTGCAAAGGAAGAATTATAAATAAATACTTCTGTGATAAGAGCTGCATATGAATGAAGATAGCTAGCTGATAAGGTAGGAGAAAGAGTACTTAGTTTAAAATAAACACATTCCGGTATTACACAAATTAAAATCACTGTATGCAAAATTATTTAAAATTTAGACTACCCACAAGCAAGCCGTTAAATCAGGGAACAATATTCAGAACAACTTAACAGATGTCATTGGATATTAACTGAGACTCAGTATACATCAGACAAATCAAAATAATTATAGACAATATCCAACAGTTACTAAATATTTTCTATAGCTATTTCATCCACCTCTGCATCTTCAAACAGTGCTCTTTTTGTTTGCGGGGGCTTTTCCCTGTCCGAAGGATTACTAAGGGGGGGAACGGGCTGTGCAGCAACACGGGAACTGGATGTTTAATCCTGGGAAAATACAGTGCTTCCAACTACTTGAGCAATTAAGGCAGGTCTAATGAGTTCGGTTTAGCATCTGTAAATTATACAGACAATTCTATATTTATCATTTTGGATTAATCGCATCTCTTCAAGTTATTTTGGGGGGCGAGTTAGGAGCTACGCTAAAAACACTTCTGAGACTGGCCGCTACTAGATTATTTTCTGTGTTTACCAGAATAAATCTTGCGGGATTTGTGTGCGGGGGTTTTTTTTTGTTGTTGTTGTTATCGCTTTTTTTTTCCCCCCGCGTTCCACCGGAAAGTGGCTCAGGCCTGCGCCGCGCGCGC
>JANHFX010026606.1:0-19326 GCA_027560015.1 Chloroceryle amazona | reverse complement strand
CCTCAGCTGAGACCCCTGCTCAGGACACCTCTCCCTACACGATGCTCTGGGAGTTACAGAGCTCCAAGTACCATATGGATTCCTTACATCAGTCACACGGCTGTGAGGAGATGATCAGACAGACATACACCCCCCCACGTACCCCCCACCTCTGTTACACAGCTGTATCCGAACGTCACTTGACGTTGCCTTTTGGGGGATCTCCTGCGCAGCTGCGATTACACAAAGTAGAGGCTTGGCTGATAAAAGGTTAGTCCATGATTTATAGGTCGCTCGTAGGAGTACATTACAATACAAAGGTGTTATTAGCGTATCAGAAACGAGTTAGAGGTAACACACTGACTCACTTGACTCTTACCAGTGTTGAAGAGCTGATCAGACATTCATATGCACCCGTCACTCAATCTTTAAAATCTATCAGAAATACATTAGTAAAAAACATACAGGTAAACTTGGGCAAGGTAAGGTCACTCTTTAGAAATCCATTCCTCCTCAACGCTCTCACGTCTCCCTGTTCATGCATCCCAAATAAATCTCAGTGTTGTTACCTGCACTGTGCAGACAGGGAAACCGAGGCACAGAGAAGCACGTTCACTAGGCAGGTTGGTTGGAGAGCCCAAAGCACTTACAGCCTCAGTGTGATCCATGAGCCACCAGATCTGATCTCTACCATCTTAATTTTTTTGTTATCAATGCTTGCATTTCTTCTCTAAGAAGAAAACCACTATGAAGCACCACTGCAGCAGACTGGAGCAAGTCCATTAAGAGGGAAACTGCAAGACTTCAGCTGTAGGCTATGTCAGCACTGAGCTCTGGGTGCTAGGCAAGCCTTACAATTATCTCAGATCTCTCTGCAAATCTCTCTCCATAGTCACAGCCTGTTCCTGCATCGATCTGCCATTACCTCATCCTGCTGGGATCTGGCCTAACCAAACAGTTTCTGATATTTATTTATTTCCACCCAGCAAGTACATAAACAGTGGTACAAAATCAAGCACAAAAAGCTGTGTAAACCTCGAGGCAAATCCCGTGCTGAGCCCAGGCTGCTACAGCCATGGCAGGAGCATGGCTGGTGTGCACACACCTTACCGAGCTGCTGTGATTCACGTGCATGGACACCAGCTTAAGGTTTTCTATCAGAAGGCACTAGGATGGGGCTGTTCCACAGCTGTACTTTCTACAAAAGAACCAGAGTAATATCCCAGGTCCTCAGGTGTAATACCAAGATGACCTTTTATTGTCTGGTCAGAGACCTATCAACTGCACTGGCACTGGCATTAGCCTCATGGTGTCGCAGAGTTGTTCCTACCTACAGAAACTATCAGTGGCTCCTGGATCACAGCAGTGGAAGTGGAAAAAATCACAGTCTGCGTGCACAGTGCGATTCTGCTGGCAAGTTCCAAGCAGCACAGTAGACCTGGGTCTGCACACAGGGACTAAAAAGTAATTTAATATAAAAATAGAGCTTTAAGAATACCTGAACATGACAAGGCTTGTGGCTCCAAAATACCTAACACGTTTAAGAACTGCTTTTTTCAGGAAATTTTTCAGTTAGAGAACCTTTTCAAAGCCTGAAATAACTTATGTACACATAGTAACAACACAGGAGAAGGAGGAGATTTTTGAGTATGCACTTAAGTTTGCATGATTGTCATTCCAGTGTATTGCAGTTTGTTTTGCACGTTACTGTTCTCTCTTAGAAAAGCACAGTTGCAGCAGCATTATTTTCATCTTGACGTCGAAGTTTCATACAAAACTAGTATTCTCAAGTCTCAAAAAACTGAAGAGTGGTTCCTGGAGTGTGACTGTACTGAGACCAATTCTTGCATCCGCAGAATGCCACGTCCATACAATATCACTAAAACCAGAGATTTCAGTAGAAATTCTTGCATGTTGTATGTATTCTAGTCTGTTTATCAGTTTTTGCTGACTCGGTACCTCAAATCACCAACAAAAAATCCATTTTAATTTTGTTAATATTTTTGAAGATAAAATTTATACTGTCGTCTCAGTTCTCCTGCCTTTCTGCAAGTGTTTTTATCTCAAAATAGCTATGTAGTATAGAAAAGCACCCAGCATAATGTAATTTCAAGTGCCATAGCACAGTCAAACTAGTTGCATCTCTCCTCTTCAGTGTATGGTTGCTATTCGTATGGTTTATATCCATTCAGCCAGTGAGATACAAGACCTATTAATTCCCGACACTGGTGTCTCAGTATTGAAACTATGCAATCTGCTGACACTCTGGTACCCGTAGTCCAGCCTCTCTTTCTCGTTGAGTTCCTTAGGAAAGGTAGTGTGTGTATCTGCAATGAACACCGATGTCAGTTTTCAAGAGCTGATTTCCTCGGCTCAAAATTTTCCCTTCGGAGGAGCTTTAATTCCCTCAGTTCTTGTGGCTGTAAACTCTGGTCCACACCAGGAGTTAGCTTGTAATTTAAAGGAGATTCAATATAACCATTTCTGTACAGACAGACCCGCTTGCAGAATTCAAAGGTGCTAAACATAACACCGAAGTATGGGACAATCTGATAAAATAATAATAATAAAAAAACAAACTAGGTAAGATAAAGCAGTATTAGGCTCACTAGTAGCATTCTTAGATATTTTTAAAAAGGAAACTTCTAGAACTTCAAATCTGACCTGATCTGCTGATAGAGCTGTGCTCATTTATATAAAATAAGTCTCACCTCAAACTAGGCTGGCACCTGCAGCATGCTGAAAGTAGGAGCTTATTACTGGTACCCAAGTAATTATAACAACACTGTGAGTAACAAGGTCTGTGCCAGCCTATAGATTATCACATCTTGTCAAATACATAACCAAATCCTAAATAACCTCAGCAAATCCTGGTAGGAAATACGGGATTTATTCTATATAGAGTGACTGAACAACTTTCTTCTTTCACCCTGTGCAGAATCAGCAGCTCTGGTGGTGCCTTGTGGCTTTATACCAGCCAAGGCAGGGCCAGGCACAGACAGGCCATCTCAATCAATATGTTGTCACCCAATTACCACTCATTAGTTGGCCTGTAGTACTCTGTGTAGGTGGTCCTCACTGCAGCACTATAAAATGTATTTACGTTAACTAAGTTACCTTCTGTTTAAGCTACCCTGCTTTATTTGATGCTTTCAATTCAGCAAGGGCTGCAATAACTGATGCATACGCATTAGGCAGCTGGTGGAGAGAGCTACTTTTGACTTCTGGAGAAGTGGCTTATACAAGAATAATGTTCTTTACAGCTTGGTACAACATGTCAAATGCCTGGAGCTCAGAACTTGTTCAGCTTTCCTAAGTAGATCACTTGCAATCCCTATCCATACCCTACCCTGTGTCTTAGCAGCATCCCCTTCTCTGCCGATATTCAGATGAACTTGAAAGGAGTGAAACCAAGCTGTCATTTGGGGAAATATGACCAAAGCAAGTTCCAAAGCTGCTTTATAACCTGCCTGAGGTGATACCTGTTCTGTCACAGACTCTGTCATCTCTAGGCTGCTAATAAGTACATGTCATATACTTTATAACCCCAACTGTCGAAAAGTGTGTCTTAATTCAGGACAGTCTTTGATAGAGATGAAAGCAGAACCTCACCTTGAGCAGGCTGGGTGTGAGTCCATTCCAAAGCCCAAGCACACCTTTGTTCTTCACAGTTTGCCGGAAACAGTCAGCCATGCCAGTAAAATGGACATCAACTGCTCCATAGTGGGGAAGCCAAGGACTCTGGGCCTGTTCAAGAGACACCCAGGGGGATTTAGAACCAGCAAAGGAAAACTGAAGTAATTAAAGATAATTATTTCTTCATTCTGGTACATAAGGAACACTTAATTCCACCTTTCAACAGACTGATCTGGATTCTTCTGTCAACACAAAGGAATCAGCTATTTTGCCTTGAAATACAAACTAAAAAGGGAGGGAATTCAGTCTCTGGTAGATATGAAAGAGCAGTAATTTCACACAGCGCTTCCATCTGTACCATGTCACCACTAGCAATAAATCCCACCCTTGTGGAGACAAACCATCCAAACCAGAGCCACCTAACACATCAGCCTCACACCTGCCAGCTGCTCTGGTCTGGGGAGAGGTTATTTCCCATCACTGGCAGTGGAGCACCTACAAGAGGGACACTCGGGGCTGGCCCAGATGCCACACTGCCTTCCTGTAATCCCGATCAAAAGAGAAGAGCGTGCTGACTTGACTCTGGCTGCTAAGGCTGTGTCCACACTGCAGTGAGAAGGGTGAACTGTACTACCAGTTGAGTAGCAACAGCAGAAATGGAAGAACAGTGATTTCAGCCCAGGCTACACAAGTTCACTGAGGGCTGTAGGTGAGCAGTTGGTGCCCATGCTCCTGGATCTTTCTTACATGACCAGTTGATCCAGACTGGTTAAAGTTAGCTTGGGAGCATCCTGCTGGACCGCAGCTACCTTTCCAACTGTGGTATAGGCAGTGTCTATTCACATGGAAGAGGTGTAGTCGGTCATTTTTAACAGCAAAATCCTTCCTTCATTAATCTCCTACTGCGTTAGCACAGACAGGATAACCTGACCTTGAATAATCCCATCCTCATCCATCTGTGCACATGCAGCCTTGGGTTTATCTCGCATCGGCAAGTCAGGTTTCACTCAAGCACACGGCAAGTGACGCTTCTCAGTCAGGAGTGTCTGGGGACCCCAGCACACAGACTGATGACTTGTACATGCAAGCTGATCACCACAGGACAGAATAATGATAAAAATGGGACGGGTACATTAATTGCTTGGTGAATATCAATAGCATTATCCCCTCATCGATCCAAAACATCGAGTGGGGTAGCATTTTCCCCCGCCTTGGACAGAATAACTTACAGCTTCTCAGAGCTACTAAGCCTGTAGCAAGCCTCTCATAAATCAACAAGTGGTGATGACATTTTCTAGATGCCTCAGCTATAGCGTTTGAAATACTTGGCAACTTAGATGCTGGAAATGGAAACAGATCAAAACTCCTGCTCCACATATATAAGAGAAGTGGCTAATCAAGTAGTTTTAATGCAGTTCCATCCCCTCATCTTACTGGCAAGCCTACTGCTAAAATTTAGAAGCTAATAAAAAGCTGCTTATCACCCCCCACACTACCTGCATAATTGTCTTTATCTACAAAGAAAAAAAAAACAACACAACAAACCATGTAACTTGAATTTTTCCTCGCTTTGTTATGAAACACATGTGAAATACTTCTGATGGCAGGTAACAGGTGAAACTGTAGTTTCCTTTTGACAGGGCTTTGGGAGGTGATTTTGGGGAAGCAGATGTCTACACTGAGAAATAAGGCAACAGGCTTCCACCACATGCTGATTTGTTATCTTCTGGATCACGTTTATCATGTCCTGGCTCTTTCACTCAGAAATAGGCAGGGCTAAGGATTTGTCTTTTACACTTGAAGGAGGAGAGAACAGCAGCTTTTGTTTCTCTCTGAACTTTCTCAGCAGTGTACCTGATTTCTAAGTGAGGGATCATATTTGTGGGCGAGAAAGTATTTCAACTGTTCTAATTGCTCATCCCCTTTGTGTCTACCTTGGCCTCGGTAGCTGTAGGGCTACAGCTGTTTCTGTAACTCCCAACTGCGGTGTGAGCTTCCCAGTGTAGGACTCGGAAAGGCAGACGTTATGAGATTTAACTGCTGTGATTTTACAGAATTACCAGCCCTGCCTTTCCAGGTAGCTCAAGGTAACGGAGTTAGTCTGGTAGCCAAGGGTCACCCACATGTTCACTTGTGCTCATTTGCTATGAGGAAGCTCAGCCGGCTGCTTGGCTCTGTTATTTAAGGGGTCTAAGGATTTAAAAAACAATAATTAAATCCAACAGTGAGAAACAATTTTTAAGACTTAATCCACAATACTGAGAAACTTGAGTACCCAAGACTCTGGCAACTGTCCTGTAGAAGATGCTGAGTGCTGCAACTGAGACCTCACGGACCAGTCCCATTGAGAATGGTGTTATTCACACTAGTGATTCTTAGAAGAGCCCTCAAAAGATATAAGTATCCTTAAAAATGCAACATCAGTCATAGGAGAGATGGACTCAAAATCTCATTCTGCTTTCTGGACTGTCAGCAGCTTTCCACAAATGTTTTTGGTGCAGGAATTACAGGCAGCCAAGCAGTGAAGAGGGACAGGTTTCTAAAACACTTCAGGAAAGCAGGAATGCCACCAGCATGCTTCCATGTGTGCTTCCCTTCCTTTTTAAGTCTCTTTGTGGTAGACAGGGCATGACCTGCCAGAATTAACTGTAGGAGTTTGACTTAATCCCCTTCCTCACTGGATACACTGCAAAAGCACATAGCAAAGGGTTTTGATTACAGTACTCCTGTCTACAACAAACACCACGACAGGTGACAAGCACACTGCAGGTTTTAGAAGCATTCTGCATGTAGCAAACACATCCAGAAGACAGTTAAAAAGGAAGAGGTTAAGTCAATCCCCCAGATTTCTAATATGCCCACAGACATTGACCTGTTAAAGAGATTTACTGTAACATTATTTATAGTAACATTCACCACCAGTACAGCCATATTCAAGATTTCTGTCTGTGTGGTTTGCCAGATTTTCTACCTTACAGAAAGACCCTGCAAACAATATTTCAGTAACAGTTGTCCACAGAATCTCAGAATCAACTACTGCAAAAGGAAAACTAAAAACTGTAGCAGTGCATAGTTAAAACTTCAGTATTTTGGAACACAGCTAAACCAAGTTAAAATGTATTCATCAAAGAAAAACAGACAAATGGAAGGCATTTCATTTGGTGCTTTTCTTGATGAAAATCTAACTGTGGGTTTTAGGGAGTTCTGCATCATCTAAGTATGTCTACAACACTGCAATCCTCACACCAGGGCCAGAAAATGGAAGTAACAAACCAGAGCAAACTAGCTTCTCCAGCTCTTTCGCAGAAACCTGCTACGAGGTACCCATCAAACAGCTAATCTCAGACCAAAAATACCAGGTTTATGACAGCGACATTTGATGCTACACACCTCAAAACAGCTTGAATTCCTTTCCTTTGATACCCCTTGACATGGAAAGCTGTTTGTTACGAATGTTTTACAGACTTCCCCCTCCCCCCCCAGTTATGTCTGTCTCAGGCTGCAGAAGGCTGGAGGCACAGTACAGCTCCCTGTGCTGACAAGAGTGCCAGCTGGTTAGTCACACTAGTAGCAGGGCTAAGCTGCTTGCTCATCTTTTTACCGCTGAAGGATGATGGGTTCTTTAAATGATTAAAGCACACCTAATGCAGAACTAGCTCCATCTACCATGTCACAAACACAGTCTTTTAGATCCTGAGGCCACCGAGTGTACTAAGTCACTGTGATACATCCACAAAGTTAGCACTCTGTTCTATTTTGACAATCTAAACCTGAGAGAGGGACATCTATAAAACAAACAAACAAAACCCCAAACAATTTCCTGCACTCACATTTTTTATATAAACAAAATATTTAAATAAGGGTGAAGTGTCATGAAAAAAATAAAGGTAATTATTTAAAGTTAACTGTTACCTGAAGACTCTTCAGACACCATCTATTCCATTGTCTGCATCATGTGGTGACTGCCAGGACAACAAAGTCCCATTTTGGGAACTAATCTCACAGGCCCTTATGAAGATTTCCCCTTCACTGACCTCCCCCAGCCTTCTGCTCCTCCTCCTCTATTCCTTTTAGGATTGAAGGACAGATGTAGCTCAGCATGTCTGCAGTGGGAACCGTGCCCACCAGAAGATCAATCACTTGAATGTTTCCAAGGCTTACTGCAACCCCACGGGGACCAAACAGAGACCACTGGGTCAGGAATGGCAGACATGGTGGTTAGACCACTTGAGCCTGAGCCCAGAGCTGTGCAGATACAAGATTCCCACTTCAGGACATTTTCCTTTGCAACCATCTCAATTTGCATGTGTCAGAGACTGTTTGGAAATATTCCCCTCTCAATACGGGTACTTTCGCTGGTACAGAGATTGCTATTTATTCTTTTTTGAGTATGCAGTACTGTTGGCACAGAGTAGGAAAGATCAGCTAACAGAGAATAGCTGCCATAGGCATATATTTATCCCTCACAGCATATATAGTAAAACTGCTTGTTATTTATATATTTTCAACATATTCAGGTATCCTACACTCCTGATCAATTTAAAGAAGCACTGGAAGGCACTTTACAACACAGCTCAAGAGTTCACTCTCTTAATCTGGAAGCTAAAATAAGAAGTCTTTGCAGTCTGGGTTAATAAGGACACATGCAACGGGCAAGTGTAACTGTAGTTCAAAGGGAAATGAAGGACAAAGACTGCAGTTGTCATTCAAGTTAATGCCACTTCAGCCAACAGGAATTTCACTCGAATGAAGGCTGAATGCTTGAAGGAGTATTTCATTCCACTCAAGTGGAGGAAAAAAAACCCACACGTTCTCTTGGGGAAACCAATCCTTTCTCCTGGAAGACAGCCCTACTCGGTAGTCATCGCCTTTTCTGTGTCAGTGGTTTGGTAACACTGTCTGACCTCTGGCTAAAGTCCACCCAGGGTATTCAGGCATGTGGGAAGGTAAATGATGACAAACTATCAGGAGACACCAGTTCCAGAACAGGCAGAGCAAATGATCTCCAGCTCTCTGCACTCTAGGAACATGTTGTCCTTTCCTCTGTAACCTAAACTGGGACTAAGTGATCTCTCCTTTCTGAGATCAATGGCACCAACTGAACAAAACAGCTCCAAAGTTTGACTCTTAGCTTTAAATACATTGTCTCCAGGCCTGCTCTACACTTAGGTTTCATGGTTGGAGTATCACTCCTTTGCTACCGAACTCGGGCTTTCCCTGCCTCTAACACGCGCGGTATGAAGAAATCTTTGTTATGGAACACAGAAGGTGCCTTGCACGGACACCTCCAGGAGGCTTTGAATGCCTTGTGACGGTTCAGCTCAATCCTTACAAATGGGTGCATCGCCTTAATGAACACTAGCACTAGTTCCTTTGGTGGTGCAGACCCTTAGGCAGACCAGCTTGGTCCCACAGCACACAGTGAACAGCAACATGAGTTCCTGCATCTCCTGCTCTCTGTAGGAACTGAGGAGAAAATTAACATTTTACAGGATCAGGGCTTTACAGAGATCCTGTTTCCATTGGCCTTATGTGGATGAGGTAAGGAATTACATCAACTCAAAGAAATCAGATCTAAAAGAAGAGAGTGTCCGTAAGTTTTAGCTCCTGTTTACTGCAGATTTTGCATAATTAATCACCTTACATGTCACAGCCACATCATTCTAAGCAGACACAAACAGATACAAGGCTCTCCTGCATAACTGATGGAGAAGTACTCACACTGAGGGTAACAGTGATAGCTGTCGCTCTGGAGACTTTACTGTCTCCTTGTGAAAATTCAGGCTGTAATACCTGTGTGTGCACAGCAGCATATCCTAACCCCTGTCAGGCCCCATCACCTGGGCGAGCTTACAGAGTTTAAAAGGTGGGCTGAGTTAACCCACCTGATTTGCAGCAAAGCAGATTGAAGAGCTCTGGCTCACACCAACCACACCGATCACAGAGCTGCGGAGGCTGTAAGAGCCTGGTGGCCACGCTCAGCTGGCACTACTGAATCTAGGACTGGGAGTGTGGCAGCCACTTCAGCATCTGTGAAAATCATGTGGGGAGAACTGCACCCTGCCCTCCCTCAGACTTCCTATGTTTCGAATGGGTACAGTGTGTTTTCCTGCTTCTCTTAGGCAGACGCTGTGCTGCAGCACTAGGCTACTGCTGTAACCCACCTCACAGCGAGTGTTACGTACTTAGCACGTGACAGCTCCTTGGATGAACAGGGCTAAAGATCACTAGATGTAGCATGAGCTGTCACAAGACAGAGCTGACTGATAAATAAGACCAGTCCTGCTTCCAATTCTTGATTTATGATTTTCCCCTCTTATCTATTTTTTTCCACTGGCACTGTTCAGTCTTTTAACTTCACAGGCAGTCAGTCTTCATGATTCTCTGCTGTGGAAGCCTGAGGAACTAAGAGAAGTGCTTCTGAGGTTTATTCAGATGCACGAAAGCCAATGTAGGTGCAGAAGGTGAAGTCCATGTTACACTTGGTAGCTTTTTTTCAGGCACTCTCTCAACCATTTACCAGATGGAGAACTTCCCAAAGCAGTCAGGCACTATTCTGCAACAGCCTTGGAGAAAGTGGTATAAAATGTCTTTATAGCAACATCAGTGAAAATAAAAAATGCTGGTAGCTCAAAGCATTTAAACATAGGGAAGAAGAGAATGAAGGAAGGGATTTTACCAAAACCAGAATCTGATGTCTATTGCCTATTCGATAATAAGGGAAGCCAGGCTGGGCCCAAGTTCAATTATCACCCAGGGCATGGGGTCCTGGGTGATGCCCGAACCCAGCGGCGAGGAGAGGGGGAGCGTGAGATCATGGGGAAAAGTAATAACTCACACTGCAGCCTCCTTCTCAGGTGAAATATTTTTGGAGTTTCATCTCTATTTGTACACTCATTTCCACAAAACTCGAGGAAGTTAATATCCCTGAAGAAGTTAATATCCCTGAAACCTCCTCTCCTCTGTCAAGTTTAGTTGAAGTTGGACAGCAGAATCAAAAGCTACTGGGGGCAATGTGAGACAGCTAGCAACCACATCAGCCTGACTTCCACAGGAAATCAGACTAAAAGTAGTAATATTTCTCCTTACTTGCTTCCACACTATGGAATTTGCCACTCCGTGGTCAAACAGATCCATCTGAAAATTTTCAAGGCTCAGGCTCCCATGCTGTTTGTTACTAAAGGGTCTCCCTGCACAAAGTCTCAGAGCACATATGCTTTTGAGATGTCGTGTGAACCACATGACCCAAAAAGGATTTCTTATTTTTAAACCAGGTCGTGACTCCAATAATTTTCATATTCCCAGCTGACAAGAACACAGATCTTACAAACAGCAGGGACACCACAGCTTGAGAGCTTTCAGAGACTGCCATGCCAGCACCAGTGACCACCTCTAAAGACAGAGCACACTTTTCAAGTTATGTTTAAGCAAGGCAGGAGCACTGTCTCATTTCAGCAGGGAGGTGCTTTTCTAATGAACTTATATCATTTTCTTTAACTGACTTCAGTCTAGAAATGTGCCAACAGAGCACGAGATTGCTTTTACTTATAACATGCCACCTCACAAAGGGAATGACCGCTTTGTTTTCGCCACGTTACTCAGAGCACTTACATCATTTCCAACACATATGGCACTTGCAAGGTATCTTGTGTTCCAAAGAATCAGGAAAAAAAACAAACCAAAACCAAAAAACAAACCAAAACAAAACAACCAAACCCCACCACACTGCAGATTTATAGGCATCAGAGGCCTAGCTTTTGTCAGTGAAAAGAGGCCACTTCTCGGGTGATGCACTGCAACAGTCTACACTAACCAAGAACAGTGAACCTGTTTGTTTACGGCACTGGAGGGAATTCAAAGCCTGGATTTCAGAACAGAAAAATCACTACTTCACAGTGCTTTCCCCACAGAGATGTCCTCACAACCTGAGGATGCTGTGCAGTCAACACCAAAAACATGCTGAATCCTGCACTATATTTAAAGTAGACTTATTCTATATTGCAAGAATTTGATGGTAAAGCTATAGCTGAGTAGCATTTACTGGTGAAGGAGAGTTTTAAATAAGTTTATTCACATAAATTAAAGCAAATTATACTAGCAAAATATGGGGAGAGGACTGGGCTTCTGTAAATCATACAAAGTTTGTTCATGTAAGTAGCTGAGGAGTAACTACAGTCGATGGAATATCTGTGAAACTTTAGGGCCATCTTTATGCATTTTGCCTGACAAAACTACCAAAGTCCCGGGTTGATTTGGAATGAAGGCTGAGAAGGGCCAGCCAGGGGTATCTGAGCCTACCTCTGAGGGTCACGTGCACAGAGGGACATGCCAAACTTGGGTATTAGGTTTGCACTGACCATTTGCATGTTTGTAGATTTTTCAGTTGTACACATAGCTCGGTATCAGTGTCGTTCTAATAATAATCTTCTGTACAGCATGTAACAGCTCTAAATTCATCTTCCCTTACTGAAATGCCAGAGCTCAGTCCAATACGCACTTAGGAAGGTCAACATAGGCAAAAAAAGATTATGTGAGGAAGTGGAAACATATTACCAGTGCTTCCTTTAGACCCTGACTCATTCACAAGCAGGTATTTCCCTGCTTAAGGTAAAAAACAAAAGAAAAAAACAGAAAAGAAAATGTTTTTGTGTGCAAGTCTGCAAGGTAAAAGTGCAGTACTTGACTATCTCTTAGATACTGGGTTTAACAAAGAACAGGATACTGTGAGGTGAGGAAGGAAATCCAAGTCACAGGGATATAAAGATCAGTAAGTTTTGTTTGGAAACTGATACAGCATAAGAGTGACTCAGGAAAGCATTTAATATTGAACATCCCTTTGAATAACCCTCTCCTTTGCTAAGCCCCTTCTACAGATGCACAACAAAAAGCCGTATTTCCATGCTGAAACATGCATACAGTACCTCTTCATTCTCTAACATGCCAATCAGGAGCAAAGTGAAAAAAGGAAGACAAAGGAATAAAATTAGGATAAATACAACATAGAGGACTCACATATTCAGCAAGACTCAATCATATTAATTAACGTTTCATTTAAGAAGAACATTCGAGTGTATTTAGCAAACAGCATCTTTGTAAAAAACAAGAAGTAAACATGATAAAGATAATTCTAATAGCAGGGGGGGAAGAAGCCATGGTTACAGAGCAAATCTGACATCATTAAGTCATCACCAACACACAGAGGAAGAATTATTCACTGACAGTCAGCTCCTACTCCCACAGATGTCAGCGACAGAAGCTGCTGACGTCAGAAGTGCAGGATTCAGAGAGAGAAAGGGTGAAACAAAATTATTAGAATTGAGGTTAAAAATAACACCCTATTGTTCCTCCCATAGCAGAACATGGGTTCATTTTCTAGTCTGTGCAAACAATCCAAGAGTTGTCTAGATGAGGAAATGGATGGAGCTAACCTTTCCAAAATTGCCTGGTGTGCCAGGTAAAGATCTGAACTGGATGTTCTGGTCTGAGGCTTGTATGCCATTCCAGAATCAGAGAAGACAGCCTTGTTTCCTAGTTTCTCAGTTTTTGAAGCTCCCGAGCCTGCCTTACAACTCCCTTGGTTCCCCATCACCACCAGGTTCACTGGAAAAATCTCTGGCAACGTACTACTTCCCTCTGTCAGATCAGTGGGACAGAAGGGAAGGAAGAGGAATCTGATGCTGACCTCCACAGTGTGCTAGGTTCCTCTTTGTACATGAAACCAGCATTCAGTTCTTCCAAACAAGGCCACCATTTCCCCGTGTACACTGCAGAACACCCGTCAGGCCCCGGGGCAGCTGGAGGCTTTGATACACGCCTCTTTCTGTCATCTAGAAAGGTGAACCACTGAGTGGAGGCTGATCTGATGTCTGATGAAAAACTGTGATCAGAAGTACCTGCTCACTTGCTTTCTACAGAACACTGAAATGTCTTGAAGCTCTTTTCCCCCCTTTTTTATTTCCCTCCTTACTAGATCACTTTGCATGGTACCTTTTTTGGTGCTGTCCTAGACATTTCTTTCTTCTGGCCACCACCCTCCAAACTGAACAGGCAAGTAAGCACAAAGCAGAGCTGACCCCTGCAAAGCTGGGCCACTCCCTGGTGCTAACTGTGAAAAAACACCTTCTTGGATGGCCTTACATGAGTTCCAGCAAGCTCCTTGTATCAGTCTGGGTGTGATTTTCATCAGCTTTATTTTATGGACAAGCCTCTGGGAATTACATCATTTCCAGTCCCAAACAAAGTACGGGCAGCTAGTTTTTCTGAAACACCATTCTTTCTCCCATGCCTTCAGAATAAATCACTGAACACAAGGTATTTCTCTAAGCTTGGAAAAAATCACTATTTAGTTGTTACAATGCATCTATGAGGAAAAAAAACCAACTCTCTGTCATTAAGCCTTTTTTCCATCCAAAGTATTTTTAGCACATCCACTTCCTCCATATTTAGGCAATAAGTCCAGTTCCCTTCTTATTTCTAGAAATGCCAATCAGATGTTTTAAGCATCCGTTTGGTGAAAGAGTACAGCCTAGTGGCAGGAAAACGAACGGTGGGCCTGTTCCACTTCCCTAGCTGCCTCTCAAGACAAAGCTTGACACAGAAATTAACGTCACACCAGTTACAACTGGAAGTTACTTCTGAACTGATTACAAAACCAGAATCTTCCAGTATCTGATGTATCGACAGAAAATATTAAAAGGGAAACAGCAGAGTAAATGCCTTTCTTTTCTATATTGTTTAGGACAACAGTACTCCTGTGAGCCTAAGGATATAAAGATAAGCGGACTTGCAAGGTGTGATTGCTTTTCTTAGACCCACACCCACTGGGAAAAAAAAAAGATCAAGTTTTCATGCTCAGAATCTTTCTCACCCAAGACATTTTATGAGATACTTGATGAAAGGGCTTAGCTTAAAGCTTGACTTCTGGACATATCAGCTACATGAGCTGGTCTAATAGAAGACACTACTTCTGCTGAGGTCCTCTGCTATGAGACAGAGAGGGCAACGAAGGCTTCTCTGCTGCTGGATCTGAGCCCTCTCTGAAAAAGGGAACCTGGGGAGTGTGCAAGAGGAATTCACAATTTCACTGACTTTTTGCTAGCCAACTAAGCTACCACTTGATGAAGGGGATGGAGACCTGTATAATGCTGCCACACCACATGACTGCTTTTTTAATAAGACCACAAAAGCTTCCCATAAATCTGCAGTCCCATGAACTAGGCTTAAAGGACAAACTCACATGCCCCAGACAGAAAGCCACCAGATGATGACAGCTCTTCACTGTCACGCTACTGATGAAGTTCTAATGAAAAGTCAACATCATCAAATGGATTATGGCAGTGAGATGGAAGCTGTGAGGTAGTGGTTGTTTTGTGGGTTTGGGGTTTTGTGTTTTTTTTTGTTTGTTTGTTTTTAGACCATTAGTACTAAACTTTGAGGAGAAAGGAACAGCAAGATAATATAAAATTAAATAGTAACTTGATATAGTAAATGTTGTGTTGCTGATGCTCCAGGAAAGCAGCAGCACCAGCAGCTAGGAACTCGCTTGTAAACCAGACAACTCAGAAATAACGAGGATCCTGACCCTTCAGACTTAGTATCTGCTGTGCAAGTCTGTAGGTCGGGCATAAATGGCAGACACACAGGCTCTAAAACAACACGTTATCTTATTCACCCTGCCTATCACCATGGGGACTGAACGCCTGTATTTGACTGAAGGGTTGCCAGTTCTGAACCGTCACACGTGTGACAATAGTTTTCAGATGTTAAAAAAAGCCAGACAAACAAACAAACCCAACAAAAATCGAACAAACAAGTAAACAAAACAAAAACTAACCAACCTAAAAAAAAAAATCATCTCTGTAGTTGAGAAATAAAGTAGCACTCATGATCATCTGGCTAGTCTTGTCCCAAGCTCCTGCAACAAGCACCTGTAAAAAAGTGCTAATAACATGAATGCTCTGTACCTGCATTTTCCTCTTGACAGTCTCAAAGGGGAAAGAAAGTGTCTGTGCCACAGCCGCTGCTACACAGCCATTTATGAAGTTCTGAACGGGAGTGAAATGAACTATGGGTTCTCGCCAGATTTTGTCCAGGTTGATGTAAACGAAGAATGAGCCCGCAGAAAATGGGACAGCACCTAGAAAGCAGAGCAGACAGGTTTACATCAACACACTGTGTGCTAAGAAAACAGAGCTGCTCATCACATAACCTAGAAAGGTGGGATGATCCACTGCCAGTTTACACCACGCACCACTTGAAATCGATCAGTATTTTCAGGCATTTTACTTTTTAGTCACTGGTTTACCACCAAACACCACATTGCAGCATCCCGATGTGCTGATAGGGGCATATATTTACATATTAAAATGTGCATCTTGTCAGAATTATTAACTGTTTTAGCCTCATGACAGGTCAGCACTTTCTGCAGGTTATCTCTTTAGTAACAAGCTCTTTCTCCAGTCCAACCCAACCCTAGAAGCTGTACAGGTAAACAGAGCTGACTCTTCAGTCCAGCTGGTGATGGATAATTCTGTCCCCTTCTGTTTCATGCTCTCATAAGTTTTATAGTGATTTTTTTTTTTTATCATGACATATAGTGAAAAAGTGGACTCAAATGGCATTTTCAAAAGCTATGGAGAGTAAATAATTAAAAAGTCATTTCATGTGAAGAAATAAGATCACGAATCTTCACTTTTCACACCAGTTATACATTACTGCTCATACTGGTCCACTGAACAGCTAGGGAGACACTCACACTTGGACAGGAAGTAGAACACTGTGTGTGTATATATATCTATTAAAGAATGAAATGGTGGAAATCTTGCAACCAAACACAACTAGATCATCTATTAAAGAAGGAAAAAGACTATTTTATTGAACACTTAACCAGACATAAAATGCTACATACTTGGTCATAATTTGACTCAATAAAGCTGCAGCAGAGGTAATCAATAGTGTCGTGCCTTCTAAATCTAAGTACCTTCTTCTCACTATTTGCTTTTGAAATCAAGTGAACAAATGAACGCACTACATCGCTGCAATCGACTATGTGCAATGAGGTGATTGTACCCCCTTGATATTTTACCTAATATAGCTGGTGAAACACCACGGTAGAGTGCACGGAATCCTTCTTGATGATAAATTTTGTAAAAAGCATGAAAAATTCCTTCGTAAGAGGGTTCCAGTCGGTTCTGCACAATGAGCCGTGTTTTAATTACGTCGGTGGGGTAAGTCACAATGGTTGCAACCATGCCAGCCAGACTTCCTGCCATGATGGCTCTCCAGTGGGAAATATGACCCAGCTCATCCGTGAAAAGTATAACAAGCCTAGAGCAAACACATAAAAGAGGTACTATTAATGACAGTCTGAATAAAACACAGGAAAAATTAAGGCAGATTGGTCTCGATGCAACTGTCCTTTTGCTCACAAGCCCCTTCAGCACCAATTATGCTCAGGAGGCATATTATGCTCAGGAGGTTAAGTCTAAATTTGAAATTTTGAAATTGAAACACAGACTTTTTAAGGCTAACCTACAACTCAGGCATTTGTGATGCACAAAAGGACTTTTCTATGCACACAGGGTGCTCCTACATCAGGGAGAAGTGTCACGGAGGCAGCAGAAAGCAAGTAAAAAGACTTGAGAGAAGAATCTTAGTGGGAGGTAAAGAAACTTATTCTTTTATTTTGGAAGCATTAATTAAGCTGCCTAAACAGCAGCTTTACTTTTAAACTACATGGTGTTACCACATCCAGAACAAAATAATTAGCAAATATTTACAAGTCACTGCTTGCTCAGTTGATTTCTTTTTCACATGACCATGCATTTTCTACTGCATGACATACCCCTGCATCTACTTGCCTCATGCCCTGGAGAGGGCCCAGGGCAGAAAGACTGGCCAAGCAGAAGCAAAAGGGCAGAAAGGTTGTGGTTTGGTTTTTTTTTTCCTATCTGTCTTGCACAGTCCCTAGAGCGACACAGCCTGTTTTTCCTGTGCGTGCACAAATGCCTAGGGAGGGTGGTGGGGCATCTCTAGAGGCTACCCAGATAACACTTAAAACTACCACAGAAAGAGAGCCAGCGCATGGTGACCGCAGACAGAGTGCTGAGCCAGCTGAACCCCCTTCCCCAGCCAGCCACCCCCACACCACCACTCCCGAGGCTGCTGATGGTGCTCAGCTCTGGTCCTTCTGCAATTAGCATTACTTAAGTTACCACGCTACATTTTCTCTTTTTGTATTTCTTGCCTTTATATGCTTTCCTTTTGCTTTTCTCCCACTACAAAATACATTTAAAAATCCCTAAATAATGTATCAAGAAATATGTGCAGGCAGCTTTTATTTCATTTCCTGGTAGCCTACTCCCACTGATTCAAAATAACATCCTGTGCCAACTAGAGACGAACTAGAGCCTTGCAGAGGCAACACTGTTTCGAGCTGAACAAACAAATTAGTCATTTTGCTCAAAACCAGCTGGTTTATACACTGGTGCAACACCCCGACTCTCCCAGGCGAATTTAAACTACCCCGATTTACACTGCTTCTGCCGTTATCCCTCCCCTCGTCCGACCACAAGCAGAGAGACACAACAAAGCTGCCCAGTTCCAGCGTCACTTCATCTATCACGTCCTGAAAGGCGCCGGCAGAGCTGGGAGGATGACTCTTGCTCAGCCAGACGAGCGACAAACCCCAGCACGCTGCACAACGTCAGCGCAGGCCAGAGCCACGGCGGGCAGGATTGGCCAGTGCGAGCTGAGCCCATGCCTCTCCCCACCCAGCACGGCCCACGAACTGGAATAACCCATGGCCCAGCTGGGCGGAAATGTCAAGTGCATACCATGCACATCGCTGACCTTAATAAAAAAACCCAACCAACACAGAAACACAACGCTCGAAGTGCAAAACAGTCCGGTGCGTGCGAAGAGCCAGGCACTCCTTCCAGGGCTGAGATACTGGCAGCGAAAGGGAATCCCAGGACACAGTTCTGCCAGCACCGCTCCATGTTGATCCTGCTGCAGTCCTCCCAGTGTTTACCTTCATTTAATGTCGGTGTACCACTGACAGCAAGATCTTAAAGCAAATAAGGTCACCTACCTACTTGAAAATCAATCAAGTTTGCATAACAACTGCTGCATAAAAGAGTAAAAAATTTGAATCATTATCTTGTTGTTATTTTCTTTCAAACAAACAACAGAAATTCTTGGAAGCATATAAATGAATAAAACAAATCGTTTGCAAAAAACAGATGCTGCAGCCACGTCTGTCGGTAGCACTGTAACTTCATCTCTAAAGGAATCTGGCTAAGCAGAAGAGACTTTAACACGCCCTTCACCATTTGAAGAACACTTTTGCCTTTATGAGCGGTTACTGGCGTGTCACCGGGTACTAAGGGGCTGCTGCGCGCCGAGTACGTGCAGTTATCAGCCTGGGGAGAGGGGACGCACAACCAGCGAGCCATCCAGCTGAGGCACGGACATTAAAGCACCCCTGCGGACTAAGCTCTCCGCGTTCCATCCCCTTCTCTCTGGTAACAGACACGCACGACCGGAGCGAGAGCGCACCCTCCCCGCGGACCCCGTCCCGGTCGCTTACCGGCGGGAGGCGGCGAGCTGCAGCGCGCTGTAGGGGAAGAGGCGCAGGCAGGCGGTGAGGTTCCCCTTCCAGAGGGCCCGCACGCCCTCGGTGCGGCACAGGCAGAGACCGGCGCCGCGCAG
>JANHFX010026605.1:0-11884 GCA_027560015.1 Chloroceryle amazona | reverse complement strand
ATGTGACCCCTTGTAAAAAAAAAAAAAAAAAAGACTCCTTCTTCTTGGTAGCCACCTTCTAAGTACTTGTGCATGGTAATAAGGTCTCCCTCCCCTAAGCCTTCTCCTCTCAAAGCTGAACAAACCTAGTTCTCTCAGCCTTTCTTCTTATGGCGGGTCTTCCAGTCCTCTGATCATCCTTGTAGTCCTTCTCTGGAAACCTCTCCAACCCATCCTCATCTTTTTTTTTTTATAGTGGGGACCAAAACTGACTGCAGTACTCAAAGTGTGGTAATCAGTGTCCAGAGTCTTGACAGTAATAATATCCTCTTTTCCAACCCCTACCAAAGCCCTCTGAGGGAAGATAACCCTTTGATAATTTTTTCCCAATGTTATGAGGGACATGCATTTATTGTGAAACTAACTTAAAAGTACCTTTTACTAAAAAAATATGAAATTTCCACAATGAGAAGACTTTCACAGAATCACAGAATGATAGGGGCTGGAAGGGATTGCTGGAGATAATCTACTCAAACTCCTCTGCCAAAGTCAGTTCACCTAGAGCAGGTTACACAGGAATGCATCCAGCCAGGTTTTGTGTCTACAGAGAAGGAGACTTCACAACTTCTCACTCAGATAGCAAGTGAGTCCACTAGGGGAGGTGCCCTGGTGGACTTGTTGTTTACAGAGAAAGTCTACTGGATGATGTGGTTGTTGGAGGCCATCTTGGGCTTAGCAACCATGAAATGATAGAATTCAATTCTTGGCCAAGTAAGGAGGGGGATCAGCAAAACTATTACTATGGACTTCCAAAGAGCAGACTTCAACCGGTTTAGAGCACTGGTTGAGAAAGTCCCTTGGGGTACAGTCCTAGAGGGAAAAGGGGTCCAGGAAAGCTGGACATTTTTCAAGAAGGAGCTCTTAAAGGCACAGGAGCAGGCTGTCCCCATGTGTCATAAGACAAACTGCTGGGGAAAATGACCAGCCTGGCTGAACAGGGATCTTTTGCTGGGACTTAGGAGAAAGAGGAGGGTGTAACACCTTTGGAAGAAGGGGCAGGCTGCTCAGGGAGAGTATAGGGATTTAGTCAGGTCATGTAGAAAGAACATTAGAGGGGCAAAAGCTCAGCTAGAACTCAGCCTGGCCACCACTGCAAGAAACAATAAAAAGTGTTTTTGGAAATATGTAAACAACAAAAAAACAACCAGGGAGAATCTCCACCCTTTATTGGATGTGAGAGGGAACATTGTTACCAAGGATGAGGAAAAGACTGAGGTGCTTATTGCATTCTTTGCTTCAGTCTTTAATAGTCAGACCAGTTATCCTCGTGGTATTCAGTCCCCTGAACTGGAAGATAGTGATGGAGATCAGAATAATCTCCTCACAATCCAGGAAATAGTAGTGAAAGACCTGCTAAGCCAACTGGACACCCATACGTCTATGGAGACAGATGGCATCCACCTGAGAGTGCTGAGGGAGCTGGCAGAGGAACTTGTCAAGCCTCTCTCCATCATTTATCAGCAAACCTGGTCAACAGCGGGAATCCCAGATGACTGGAGATTTGCCATTGTGACACCAATTTACAAGAAGGGCAGGAAGGAGGATCCGGGCAACTACAGTCCTGTCAGCCTGACCTCGGTTCCAGGGAAGATTATGGGCCAGTTCATCTTGGGGATCATCACGCAGCAAGTGCAGGACAACAGGGGGATCAGGCCCAGCCAACATGGGCTCATGAAGGGCAAGTCCTGTTTAACCAACATGATCTCCTTTTACAATCAGGTGACTCACCTAGTGGATGAGGGAAGAGTGGTGGATGTTGTCTACCTGCACTTCAGTAAGGCATTTGTCACTGTTTCCAACAGCATTCTGCTGGAGAAGCTGGCAGCTCATGGCTTGGACAGGCAGACTCTGCACTGGGTTAGAAACTGGCTGGATGGCCAGGCCCAGAGAGTGATGGTAAATGGAGTTAAGTCCAGTTGGTGACCAGCCACAAGCAGTGTCCTCAGGGCTCAGTTTTGGGACCAGTATTGTTTAATATCTTTATCAATGACCTGGATGAAGGGATTGAGTGTGCCCTCAGTAAATTTGCAGATGACACGAAATTAAATGGGAGTGTCAATCTGCTTGAGGGTAGGAAGGCTCTGCAGAGGTATTTGGACAGGCTGGAGCAATGGGCTGAGGTCAATAGGATGAGGTTTAACATGGCCAAGTGCTGGGTCATGCACTTTGGTCACAACAACCCCAGGCAATGCTACAGCCATGGGGAGGAGTGGCTGGAAGGCTGCCTGGAGGAAAGGGACCTGGGGGTGCTGGTGGACAGCCAGCTGAATATGAGCCAGAAGTGTGCCCAGGTGGCCAAGGCCCAACAGCATCCTGGCCTGTATCAGAAAGGATGTGACCAACAGGAGTGAGACCACACCTTAAGTACTGTGTCCGGTTTTGGGCACCACAGTGTAAGAAGGTCACTGAGGTGCTGGATTGGGTCTAGAGAAGGGTAGTGAAGCTGGTGAGGGGTCTGGAAAGCATGCCTTATGAGGAGAGGCTGAGCGAACTGGGGTTGTTTAGTCTAGAGAGGAGGAGAGTGAGAGAAGAACTTACTGGTCTCTACAAGTACCTAAAATGAGGTTGTAGAGAGGCTGGTTTTGGTCTTCTCTCCCAAATTACTAATGATAAAATGAGAGGAAATGGCCTCAAGTTGCATCAGGGGAAGCTTAGATTAGATATTAGGAAGAAATTCTTCATTGAGAGAGTGATTAGGCACTGGTACAGGCTGCCTAGGGAGTTAGTGGAGTCATCATCCCTGGAGGTGTTTAAAAAACGAGTAGACGTAGCACTTGAGGCAATGGTCTAATGGATAGATAGATGTTAGGATGAAGGTTGGACTCAATGATCCTAGAGGTCCTTTCCAACTCTAATGATTCTATGAAATCCAGCATAATGTGACTGCTCCTCCTGCAATTAAATTCATGTTTTGCTTTCTCTTTACACATATCTTTAAGTTGTATATTCTGGCCATTAGTGAATGATAAACAAGGGTAAACAGAATTACTGTGCTAAGCTGAATTTTATTTTTTTTCTTCCTACTGGGTGTCCTGTTTAAAATAGCAGCCTTGTCAATTCAGGTTTGTGGACCAGTTAGCAGAAGCAGGCCTATAAAGGATTCACTGAAACTTTTATAGGTTATTTGCTGTTATTATTTAGAAAAGGATTTGTACTTTTTTTTTTAAGTCAGGAATTGGAGAAATTAGAATATCTCTACAAGATAAGAAATGAATCATGTAACTTGTCACAAAAAGAACCCCAACATTTCTTCCTATTGATAGACCTTTCAGCTGTTATTTGTGGTGCTTAATGTGGGAGATGTGCTTGTAAAATGTCATGCAAACCAGGTCCCACATGGTAGCTATAAAGGTAACACTGAATTCAGGTTCAGGAGAGATGAATGGAGAGAATATAATGTAGCTATTATATCTTCACTTTTTTTATTTATGTTGATTTATTTGCATACGAAAAGTTATCAAGTTGTCCTAAGTTTAATGCTTAGAATTTTGAAATAGGATATGAAAATTAATTTTTAATTTCTAGGAAGGGTGATGCAACTGTAATTTAAGTTAACCATTTTTGGAGTGACAAATAAACTTGTGCAGGCTAGAGTTCTTCTTAGTCTTGCCACACTCAAATAATGGTGATGACAGAAACAGAATGTAGCCAGCTGTATTTTATTTCTAAAATAGACAGGATCAAAGAAACAGAGGTACCGAAAAAGCTTCCTTGCATCCTTATTGTTACTAAAACTGCACTGTGCAATGCATTGAAGTAATTTATACTTTATGATAAAAGGTTGTTCTCAGTGAAAAGTGTTTTCTGTGGTTTTGTTTTTATGTATAAATATTAATTTATCTACTTTTCTTCTTTCTCTTTTGCGTTCATCCTAGTTTAGCACATCTTCAGAAAAACAGATTATCAATCCATATTCTTGCTTCCCTTTTCCCAGAAATAATGATGGGACAATCTGCTGAAGTTTTTCAGTCACTATCTGGAGGGTTCCAGTTGAGATTACAACCATGTCCCTGCTGGCAGCACCAGTTACTGATTAATAACTGGTTCTGACTACACTTTGGGCAGTTTGTAATGGTTTAAATGCTTGAAGATTAACACTAATTATATGTAGCATATTAGGATGTCATAGATTAATATTGCTAGTGACTAGCAGCAGTTTTATTGCAGTCTAAAAGGCAACTTAGATTTTGATGTTCTATTCAATGTCTTACAAATTATTACAGAGAAGTTGAGAAAGAATCTGTTAAAACTTCCGAAGAAATGATAATTATTAAGCAGTGAATAGTTCCTCAGTTTCAGATGGTGATTCTGCAGCTGTAAGATCCGATATGCAATGGTAAACACTAGGGATATGAATGGGCATGAATAATGGATTTCAGAAACTGCCTTGATACATGAGCTCAAAATGTCACTCAAGTAACATTTATTACCCTAGAAGCACAGAACTGAACATACCTGAATAACAGTGAGATTAAAGCATCAGCTACTGTCTAGCAATGGACCTACTAGTTACTGACCAACTTCTGACCACTGGAGACACCAAGACATCCTTTCCTACTGTTACCTTTCCCCCTACTACTTAGTAGTATCACTCTGGTGTGTGCTATGTAAAACAATAGTGGCCTGATGCAATTGCAATGTAAAATACACATCATGAAATTGTTACATCACTGGTAGAGAGAATATGACAAAGATCTGTACACATCGGTTAGGAAAATTATTTTGAGTGGAAAATAGTCAAGTTCTGATGTACATCTTCTTGAGTTTTATAGAAAAAAACAGGTTCCAGTTGTGACAATAAAATCAGCTAAACTATGACTTTCTTATAAAGAAAGACTCAGTAGCCCAGTCCAGCCAACAGTACTTTGCATCCATGTATAAAAGCAGAAAAATAAACTGGTTAAATGTGAGTCAGTTAAAACTATCTTAAAGAAACTGATATCACCTTTTTTGTTGTTGTTGGATTTTGTTTGTTTATTTGCTTTTGTTTTGTTTTGTTTAAGGAAAGGAAAGGAAAGCAAGCAAAGTAAGGTTTGCTGATATTAAAAGGAATCTCTATGCACAAGCTAAAATAAAGTAGTGGTAGCCTATCACATGGTCACCTACACAATGTTTGTATCTTACAGCTTAGAAATCTTCCTTTGGTAGGAGAGGGTCAACTGACATAACTTTTACAATGGCGCAAGCTGACAGGTAATGCCTGAATCAATCACACAGTTGATTTCTATGGATTTAGGATCAAGACTTTTATTACTTTAAGTGAAATTCAGTATCAGCTTGTGTTTCACAGATGCTGATGGAATAAGGCCCATTCTTTTATAAATTTCCCTGTTCCTAAGAAACAAACCATAATTGCTTGTCATTTGATCTGGAGACTAATCTCAGTTTCATCTTTGTGGCTCACAGAGAAAACTGACATTTCTTACTTTTCCCAAGGTTAGCCTAACATTAATTAAAGTGTCTCACTCTACTTTTATCTCCTGTTCATATTCTTTTGTGGATATTATGATATTTCTAATCCCATGAAAATTAATACATTCAAATGTCACACCCCAGAAAATGCGTACATGTCAGGACCTCTGAACAAGTACAGAAGAACCTAAAATGTATGAACAGGATTTAATTTGCAAAGATCTTCCAATTATTTACATTTCACAGTGCCTTCACTGTATGACATGGTATTAGAGAATTAATGATGTCTTTTCTTAACAGCTTCAGTAGTTACTAATGATCTATATAAATTGCACACTACCACTTTTGGTGATATGAACAATCATGAATTTAGTTGCTGTAATCAGGTACATAAATTCTTTGTAATATGTTAAATGAGAGGGAGCAAGAGTAGTAAGGGAGAGAGACAGGACAGACAACTTTCTGAGCGTTCTTTAGTGCCACCTTCACAATGAAGGAAATGTAAACAACCAGGGGTAAATGTGCATTCATGTCCTTCCCACCTGATAAATATAAGACAATCTGGGTCAGTGTAAGGTTCAAAGTCAGTATGTGCTCCTACATCTATTGATTCCAACTAGAAAGGCAGAAAGCAGAAATGTGAAGGGTACAACCAATAGCATACCAGTTTTAAAGGTGTCTTTTGTGAGTGTATAAATTCATTGCAATACCAGTTAAATTGCTCTGACTTCCAAAAAGGCTCAATGACTCTCAGGGGCTATGGTTATGCCGAGTGCACAGATGTTGTTAAGCTTTCTCCCCTCAACTCCTATCAAGGCCTTCTTGCTTAGATTTTCCGTGGAGAGCAGTGCAGAAAACATTATGATTTTTAAGTATTTTAGCTGGTTAAAGACATAAACACATCTTGATTCTTTATTCCAAGTGATAGACAAATGGAAAGATGCTGAATCTGACCCTTCAGCAGTAAATTTCATATGAAATTCAGTATCCCATTTTTAGGCTAAATGACAATTTTTGGCTGCAGTCATTTTCTTAGAATAATCTGATTAAAACTGAGTGATTACTTTTATAATTTTTTCTCTAGTCAAAACCATATATTGTTGCTGTAGCAGTAAACAGGCTGCAACTTTTTCCTTTGTTCCTCCTTTTAGCCCATCACCTCCCATTTAGAATATTTTTCTTCCATTTATGTTTATCACTTAACTCTGAAGACTCTTTTGACTAAGATATATCCAAATGAAAGGATAGTGAAACTCTGCCATAAGGAAAAGTGATTAGTAAGGTTTATAAGTAACAAGCTACATAAACAGAACCCTGGAACAATGATAAGAAATGTATCATAAAAGTAAAAAGAATATTTTTGTGCTTTGATACCTATTTAAAAGATAACGTCAATGCAGTAAAATATTGTCATTGGTTAATAGTTTCCCAGTGTTAGATAAATACCAAAGCAATGCAAAAGGTTTGTTTTTACAAAGATAAAAAATTACTGAAATTACAAAAAATAAATCTGTTTCACTGAAATAATTTATTTTGGATTCCCAAATGTTATATTAAAAAAACATACTATTTCTGTTCAAATAAAGTAATCCAAAGCTTAAACATATTTCTCTGCTCCTCATTGTCTGTCATGATTAAAACGTCTCTCTGCTTAGGCATATCATACCGTTAATACCACATTTCATAAGAGACATAGAAATTTTGGTCAGTTAACTGCATACAGATGTAACTGGATGACTAGTTCTGCTGTGGTATACATGAATGTCCTGTGTTTGGCTAGGATAGGGTTCATTTTAACGAGGAGGTGAGAATTGGCCACAGCCAGATTAGACAACAGAACCAACCAATGGGTTATTCAGTACTGTACTGGTGTCATGCCTGCTATAGAAGGATGGGATGGGAGGGCAAAGAGTGGGCTCTGGGACATCATCTGGGGTGTGGCAAGTCTCTGGCATGGGCTGTGTGGTTGATGCAGGCTTAGATCGATAGTTTATTCTCTATTACTTGCTTTAGATTTTGTTTAATATACTACTACTGTTATTTTTGTTGTTACTTCTCCTTTTGTGTTGCGCTGTTAAATTCTCCTTATCTCAACCCAAGGGGTTTTGTCTTTTTTCTCCCTATTCTCTTTTCCATCCCACTGAGGGGAGGAGGAGGAGCTCCTGGATGGGTTTAAAGAATGGCAGTCCTTTTTGGTGTCCAACGTGGGGCACAAAGTTTTAAGATAATTACAAAATCTGACCAAAGTATGTTAAAACAATTTTCTTATACACTTTTTATAGTGATTAAATAGTATGTGTTCACAATGTTGGACCATTTGTTTGCATGGTGGTGTTATGTCAATCCTTACATAGTCCGTGTGTTTCCTGTGGTGGTATTTATCATCTCTGGGAAACGGGACAGAGCTATCATGTAGCTGTATTGGATATTGTCAGTTTACAATACAATTATATTACTGGTCACAAGGTTAAGCTTGTGAGTGCACATGGCCTTGTAACTTATTAGTAATCTCACCCAATCTGTGGGCAAGACAGGGGAGTAGACTTCTCAGCTTTTGAGAATTTTTGACTGTACTTTGGATGTCCATGTTAATGTGCTTTTGATGCTACGTCTTCTCAATGTATCCCAGGTCTTGTTTAGGGTTACACAAAGGTTTTCCAAGAATATCACACAGATATCTGCCTAAAGCCTGGATAGTTAGGAGTGGCAGATTGTGTGGGAGACCATGGGCAAGTGCCTAGGGCAGTGGACACCTCCATGGTTATGGAACTCCTGACTGGGTCTAAACCGTGACAATGAATTGAGCATAAGAGGAAGTCTATACTGCTTATGCTTTATGCTATTCTTCTTTCCAGGCCTTGTATTTAACTCTTACTTAGGTAATTTTGATGTTATATATAATAACAATTCTACTCTAAGCTATGGGAAAATAACTTGTGGGTTCTACTTCTTGTGAATACATTTTATTTAATCTTAAATTCTAGATTTACTTGATTGCATGTGTTTAGAACAGAACTTTATACCAAAAAGACAAACTAGCTTAGATGCTTTAGATGACTTTCTGAAATTCATTTACCAAAAGAGCAATCCTCTGCTATGAAATGAAGAGTGATTTTGATTGTAAATCAGATCTCAAAAATAAAATAAAAATCTGTTTCCATTACCAAATAACAACAGCAAACTCAGAGTCAAGCATCTACGAGCTCACTCTAACCGATGGACTACATAAACTAGTTTGTAAAATTCCTTATCCTGTAAAATATTGTATATCTTATTTAGTGCTTCTTTTGGAAAACAAACAAACAAAACCAAAAACAAACAAACAAACAAAAACAGTTGGTATTGTTTCCTTCTTAGGATCTGAAAACATAGTTAACTATGTATTCCATACTCACAATATTCATGATAAAGCTATTTTTCAGAGCCCTGAATTATAAAGCAAACCACTGAATACTGTAAGCTTAATGTACATTATTATTATACAGGTACACAATTTATACACATTAATTTTGTACATTCAAAAATCATTCTTGCAAGCAGCCAGACCTTGAAAATATTTATACAGAAAATTACCTCAAGTGTCATAAAGCTCCTTCCTGTAATAATGCTTCTCAAAGACATTTGTTATTTTCAAATTTAAACAGCACATTCTACTAGTGGCAGTTTCTATTTACCTATGACAATTGAAAGGACAGTTTGACTCCATGACACTAAACTTGATGAAGTAAAATATCAGTTTCATATTCTTTAACATAGTTTCTATGAGACCAGCAAATCCTGATCACATTTGGGTCCCTAAACAGAAGTGAGGAACAACAGCCAGTTTGGAACAACTTTGTCAGTAACAGGTATCTTAGTCAGTTGTTGGTGTACATTTATGAACAAGCATAATATTTATGCCTTTTTCTCTAACTCTTTTTCCTTGCCATTCAGAAATTTTTACTATTAGTGATAAAGTTTATCCTTGGCTTTATTTTGGGCACTTAATGTTCCTAATGTTGCTTAAATTTCAATAGATTTTCTCTTTCCAGTTCCCTTTCCCTTTCCCTTTCCCTTTCCCTTTCCTTTTCCCTTCTTTTTTTCCCTTCTTTCCCTTTCCCTTCTTACCCTTTCCCCTTCCCTTTCCCTTTTCCTTTCCCTTTCCCTTTCCCTTTCCCTTTTCCTTCTTTCCCTTCTTTCCCTTCTTTCCCTTTCCTTTTCTTTTAAAATTTATTTTGCTTTCTTTTCTTGAATATATTGCCATAACATATAAATTAAGTACAAAGACACAGAATCAGAGGGACCAAAGAGAATTGTATTACATCTTCACTCAGTAGAACAGGGATGCAGACTCCAATGCTTATGTCAAAAGGTACATGAAAAAAAAATAACAGAAGGATCTCATGCCCTTAGGTTGTATCTGTCTAATTGAAGAGCACTTGCTTCAAGTGTCTGACCTTCTGAGAAAATTAAATGGTAACCTTTGGTCAAAACTACCCTGAATAAATATTAAGCCTTGAAATCAGACAGTCTCTTATGGGACACAGAAATCTATTACTTAATCAATGATTGAAAATAGCCTAAATCACATACTAGATAATTTTAAGGAAATTAATCTACCAGGATACACACCCTCAGTTTTTCCCTGGTTTAAATTATTTTTCTGTACTTCCAAGGTCTATAGGGTGGCTAATGCTTCCAAACTTATACTTGTGTTTCTAAAACTCTTAAGAATAACATACTCAGAGGGGCTAGCTGTGATTTTGTGTATTGCAGAATATTTTTGTGAGAATTCTGAATCACACAGACTACAGGTAATCTTGCAAGAACTTGTTTACCTCTATTTTAGAAGTATGTTAGAAAATAACATGTAGTAATATTGCAGTATCATGTATTTCACAACATTTCAGTTTAATTGATAAATTATACTTCAGAGGAGACAGAAAATATAGATAAAAACAAATTTGTCAGTAAACAGGATTTGCCTCTGAGCAGAAACAGATTAATCCCTTTTTCTTGATGGATAGTTTTTACTTCTTTTCCTCTGCTTGCGAGTTATAATCTTCTGTCTGGGGACCATATCATGTGGAGAGAAAAGAGACCTAAAGAGCAGAAGTGTTAAGAGACTATTTGCCTTTGATCATCTTTGGCGTATGGCTTCTCAGTCAGCCTTCTATTTGGTGCCAGATGTCATATGAACAAAAAGGCCATCAGCTATTCTCAAGGTATCAGAGTGGGCCAACAAATGATGGGTGTCAGAGACGATACTTCAACATAATTTATTCACTTTCTGTCCTTTCCTCTTGAGAACTGTGGCAAAAGCCAGTGACATTTTAAGGGAACTCTGTGTGCTTGAAAGGAAAATGGGGCAGTAAATCTTTCTGGACACACAATATTCAACCAAAATGTTAACCCTGATTGTGTACCTTTAATAAGTTGTGATAGAGACACTGGGAATGGAGATTTAAAGAGCTAATGAAATAACCTACCTCATTTAACAGAATGCAGGGTCCATAGGACCTAACGGAAGATTGAACTAAGTGCTTGGAAACTGATGTCTACAGAGTAGCAGCAGTATAACACCACGACCAGTGGAGAAAGTCTATCAACAAAATTAATAACTTCTAAGTCTCTATATTAGACAATAGGATCAAGGATACTAAAAACCATTATATAGCATAGTGAGAGCAGATAAATATGAGAAATAGAGGAATTTACTTATAGCAAAAGAGGAAGAAATTATCACTGTGACTGAAACCTAAGGGCTAATGTAGAAATAAAAGGGAAGACAGAAGTCACATCAATGGAAGGAAGAAAATACTTAGAAGTCATGTGGTTAAAAGCAGATCTATGTGACCATAAAATCACAGAATCACAGAATGGTTTGGGTGAAAGGGACCTTAAAGATCATCTAGTTCCTATTCCTCTGGCATGTGTAGGGACATCTTCTACTAGATGAGGTTGCTCAAAGGCCCATCCAACCTGACCTTGAACAGTTACAGGAAAGGGGCATCCATAACTCCTCTGAGCAATCTGTTCCAGTGTCTCAACATCCTCACAGTAAGGGATTTCTTTCCCAGGTGCAGGACCTTGAGCCTGGCCTTATTGAACTTCATGAGTTTTGAATGGTCCCAACTCTCAAGCTTGTCAAGGTCTCTCTGAATGCCATCCCTTCTCTCCAGCATGTCAGCCACACTATATATCTTGTTGTCAGCAGTAAACCTGCTGGGAGTGCACTTGATACTACAGTTTATGTGGCTGATAAAGATCTTAAATAGAACTGGTCCTAACACTCACCCCTGAGGAACATGATCAGGGAAGCAGGTCTACATAATAGAATTGCATACTACCTGCTAGTGGCTACTGTATAAAATACGAGCAGAAGGCTGAAAAGGTTTGTGATAAATATGATTTCTTTATTGTTGTCATTAATAACAATACAAATAACACCACC
>JANHFX010026604.1:0-17890 GCA_027560015.1 Chloroceryle amazona | reverse complement strand
ATAATCGCAACCCCTCGCGCCCCAACCGTTGGCCTCGCTTCCTTCTCCTCTTCCCCCCCTCCCCTCACGCCCCGTGAGGCGGCCCCACCCCGCAGCGGCGGGCGGGGGGCGGGGTCCCGGCGGGGGCCTGGCCTGAGAGAGGGAGGCGCCCCCGGGGGCGATCCGAGGCGGCCGGAGGCTTTACGACAGTCAGGGTCCGCCGGGATTTGCATCCCCTCCCTGCCAGAGGCCGAGCAGCCGAAGGCCCGGTGGGCTTACCGCCCTCCTGGTCCCATCGGGGAGAGAGCCCCGCGTTTTCGGACACTTAGAAATGTTGACTTACTCAGCGAGCTTAAGAAGTGTTGGATTTTACTCATCGATTTTAGAAGCACGGGGCTGAATTCGCAGAAACGTGCAAAGCTCTGAGTACGGAGAGCTGTCGACAAATATTTGGCCGAGATGCGGATGAACGGATTGTGAGGGGGAAAGTGTTGGGGCTTGTCCCCAGCCGCTCCCCTCTGCGCGGAGGCTCTGGCCCCGCAGCGCGGCACAGCCGCCTGTTGCACGCCGAGACGCAGCAACGGCTCCCCGAGAGCCGAGAGGGCGTCCCGTGCCCTTCCAGTCACGGCAACGGGCCATCCAGTCAGCTCTGCCGGTTACTCTCACCTAGGCCAAGTCCGTTCTGCGCTGGGGCCGCGCATCAAGCGCGTGCAGACCGCTCACACGTGCCGGAGCGCGTGCCGCGCGCGATGGAGCCGAGGGTGTGCCGCCGCCCCGCGCAGGGCTCGCCTCGTGGGGGGCACAGGGCCCGAGACGCTCCCGGTTTATCACCCGCGCGAGGATTTCCCGAGTGTTTGACCAGTGCCATCTTGTGGCCTTCTTCCCCCTCCCCCGCCTTCTTTGCACCGAGGACCGGAGTGAACTTGGGTCCATAATTGTCCAAATTCTACTTGAAGGAAACCTTCTGTTACCAGAGTGAAGTGGAAAAAGGAGAGTCCGACACTGCACACTTGAAGATGCATAGGCCCTTTCTGGCAGTGGAATCTGAGCATTGCTTGATAAACCCTATCTAGCTAAAACTAGTGCTGGCTCTGCCACTGGAAATTTTCTTTCTTGTTTCAAAGTAACTTATGTGTTTTCTTTGTTTTATCTTGTTTCTGAGCAACAGCTTTCACTTCACATCAAATACTTCATTTCAGACTTGCAGCTAAGCATGCAAAGCCAAGACATTTCATGTGCTCAGTACATATTTCCTTTTTTTTTTCTTTCAAATGGAGCTCTCCTTGTCTTACAAGTGTCTTGTTTCCCTGAAAAAAAAAGCCTTGTTTACAAAGTGTATCTGTTTTTGTGGATTTACGATAACTTTTGGGTTTAGCTGTCACTTTTGAAAGAGCTTAAAGTGTCAGGTTTCCATATACATGAAAAAGCATATGAGCTGCAGATCCATGTGTCAGAGTAGAAATGTTTAAGAACTGAGAACTTACTTTTGTTTCTATTTATTTATGGCAGCAAGGAAAACTTTGATATTGTTGTGGAGACTACAACAAGCGTAGCTGTTGTTGCTACAGCTTGCTACTGTTTCTGAACAGCTTGTAGCTGCCCTTTCTGGACCCAGCGAAATAGTCAAAAAAAAAAAAAAAAAAGTTGCTACTGTGGCTTTTTAAGAGTCGGGACAGAAGCTCTCAACTGTTTCTCCCCTGAAGAGTTTAAAGCCATTTGCAAGCTGCACGTACCTTGGTGTGTCAGAGAAAGCACGTGTGGAGGCTCTCCTCTAAGCAGAACTCAACTGACAGTGAGTAGCAGTTACCTGGGAGCGTCAGCAGCTTGGGCAAGCTGGTCCACCTCGGTTCCATCCTTGACATTAAGTGGATTTTCTTTCCTGCAGAGTGTAAGTGCTCTTGTTAATATCTCCAGATGTGTTGGCTTTTAAAAATCTAATGGTTCATTTGATGCTTGCGTGCGCTGAGAAGTTATCTTCAGTGCTTGCTGTGTCGCAAAGCGATACAGAGGGAGGCGATGACGTTTGGGAGAAGAGCACTTGAGCTCAATAAAATTAGGAAAGCATGTTATTGAGGCTCTTACTCTGGGCTGCCATTCACATAGTTTGGGAACTGGGATTGTGCATCCTGGGTGAGTGGTTATCGAGTGCTAGATGCTCACAAATTAACGCCAAGTCATCAGAAGGTTCTGTGACAGACGTTTCGATAGTGAACCTTGGAGGATGTCTTGCTTGTGTCTCTTGGTTTGGACGTTTTCACTGTTTGACATCAGTCATGCCATTTGCTGTATCAGGTTGGGTATGTGAAAAGGGCTTTGGTCAAAGCCGATAAAGCACTGCTGATGGCCCTTGCAGGAAGGAACGGCCTCGCTGCAGGCCCTTGCAGGAAGGAACGGCCTCGCTGCACTCTACTGACATGTGCATGGGCTTCTCTTCCTTTTGCATGGTCGTCTTCCTCATGTGCTATTTCTAAACACCCTAGAGTTTTCTGTTCTGTGGGATATTGCTCCCATCCTGTGAGGAACCTGGTGGGGGGAGGAAAGGCAGCATAATGTGGATGAAATCCCTTAGGAGATCCCATAGAATTGATGGGATAGATGGAGTTATGATATTGCTGTGCTTGTGCAAACAGTCCTTTTCTGAGGGTGTCTCAAGAACAGACAGGTTCTTGTTTTGGGGACACTGGGGATACCTCCCCCACCACCACATTTTCAAGTGTGCCTTTCTGAGTATGAGATCTCAGCTGTGGTTTGTGTCAGCCATGCCAGTGTGTGGCACACAGGGGACTTGTGCTCCACTCCTGGACTCTGCCCTCAGTCACCTCTCAACATCGTTACACCTCACAATCTCAGCAAAAACTCTTTTCCACTCTCTGAAGAGCTTGCCGTACGTGAAAGCAGTGGTATTTTACCTTACAGTGGTTTCATTAAGCTGCTTCCAGTTTGCATTTTGGATTTTTTTCTATTTAAGAACAGTTGTGATTGTTTGGGTCGTATGTGATGTGCAGTGCACCACAAACCAAAATAAGGAAGATTTACGTCAGTTTGAGAGGTTTATATGCAAAGACGGACAAACTTAAGTATATTAGCATGGATTATTCACATATTGGTATGACTTGGTGTGTAAACTTTGTGCGTACACTTGAAATGACCAAGAGAAAAGCTGGAGCTTTTTCACTTACTGAAAATTCTCCTAATGTAAGTTGTTTGCAGAGGTGACAGTACACGTAGGCTTTGAGAACCTTGTCAGCAGAGTCAGCACTGAACTACAATATTGAGTCTAAAAACCAGTTCAAGTTGACCTTGCTTATAAGACAGCAAAAAGTGTCTTAAGGAGAAACAATTATCAAAGAGTAAAGAATGGTTTCATTCAAAGGCTGTTTAACCTCCACCAGGTCTGGCAAACATTAATAGAACCCTACCCTAATGCTGTTTGTTGATAGCCTTAACAAGGAGGACTTTCAAAATGTGGTTGGAGGTGGTATCTAAGGATATTTATCAGCAAAGGGAATGGAAGAAGCATATGTCTCAATCATTTTAAAATAAATGATTTAATGGTAAAGTGAAGTCACATGATCAAATCTTTCTAAACACTAAAATTGCAGACTAAAGATGTTTTAAGTGTCTAACAGCTTTTGGTGATGTTCTTTGCCCAGTTCTCTGTATTCAGCTTAACACACCCAAGCAGGAAAGTGTTTTTATCCAAAAGAAGTTCAGAAAACCTAACTGCAGGCAATGCTGAACCTCTGACATGAGAGCCTGGGAGAACAGCTTTCGGTCATGGTCTTGTGCTCTGTGTGTATTAACTCATGCTGCAGTTACTGGAGGATTCTTACAAACCCTTAAATCCATACAAAAAAGCCCGGTTGTCAATGGTTGGACTCATGATTAGCTCCTACTTACATCAGACCTAAAAATGACAATGATTTGGCAATAGAGGATCCTGCTTTCTACCACTTTGTCCAGTTGAATGTTGTATTAAAAAATGTCAGTTGGATAAGCGGTTCCTTATGGTTGGTGAAGTCGTTTTTTTTCTGCATTTTCTCTGTGCTGTGAAGGTCTGCTGCATGTGCCCTTGCTGTTGATCGTATTTTTTTTCCAACAGTAGATGGCAATAGCCATTCATTTGTAAAACGTGAGAGTAGGACTCGGTGCGTTACAGGATTTGATGTGCGCCTAGGTTCATTCCTGGGTAGGAATTTAAGTGAAGCTATTTGTAAATTTTATTTTTTTTTTTTCAAGTATAGATAAACTGCCATTAAATAGAAACTTCTGCAATTTAAATATTTTATAGAATCCACTTCAAAACAAAAATTTGGAAAGAAGTTATTTAAGATTCACAGGCAGGTACTATAATGAATTGTTGTTCCTATGCAAAAAGGTATTTAAAAGTGCATTTTCCAATTTATATTCTAGATAAAATCATTAAGAAATGCCGGTTTACACAAGATATTTATTCCTTTTCAAGCTTGCTCAAGATGGTAGTAATTTTCAATTTATGTTTCATTGAGAAACTAAAATATATCTTTACACAGATTAAAGAATTTTATATCCTGTATATAAGATTTAGGATTACCCTTGACAGATAAGTTTCACACCTTGACCCCATCTAAAATAGTGCCAGAGATCAGCATCTGCAGATCTTCAATTTTAATTTTGCCTCTAAAAGTGTATTGTATAATTTGTATAATTAGCCTTTCTAATTGTACAGAAATGTATTGTAGGATAAATTGTCCTCCCCATTTCTCATTGATTTAAATAAATTTCCCGTTTGCTTTTGTGGAATATATACTTTGCTTCCCAAAAGTGAACACAGGAATTATGTGAGTGAGGAAGGTAATCATCTATAACAAAGTTATAACAGTCACAAGACTTTGGGGAATTTTACAGCTACAAACCAAAGTTCTCGTGTATTATCACAGCATTCTGTTTTGCAACGATAACGAGTTTAAAGACTGGCATTTCTCTGTTTTTATTGAAAAGATAATCAGACTTTTTTTGTACATTAATGATGGAATATTGGCAGCTAAGATAATTTCATAGAAAACATTTTAGTGCTGCAATTAGTATTTTAATAATGTGGGTTCTTATTACTGTATTGGTATTATCTGAATCGTACAGTTGGATGTGTCACTGCTCTGTGGGGGGCAAAATAAGGCAGAAAGGACAGAAACTGACTGAAACAAAACAGTGAAGGGGATCTGGTCCCAAGACAGCTATTGCCTCCAGATGTGCCCTTCTGAGCTTCTTAGTGTCTTCATCTATAAAATGGTGATAACAATACTGACCTCCTTTGGTGACTGTGTGTGAGAAGTGCTAAGCAGAGCTATCCTCTTCCTTCACCAGGGCAATGCACCCATAGAGCTGTATTGCTTCCTGAGAAGCCAGGCTCTTTGTGCATAAAACTGTCTTGTAGGTCACAAACTTTCAGGCTCAGGAAAATTTACCAAGTCTGCATGCATAAACCTTTTCTCTCAGTTTCAGCCTCTGAGCCTCCTAAAGAGCAGAATTCCGTCACTTCTTTCATCACTCTAATATTCCTTTAAACAACTGTATCATGGGATCTATTGTACTTAGCTGTAGTATGTCTACTGTACAGTCCATGTTTTTCATCACAGGAAGCAGCTTGAACTGCTTATAACACATGGAGTATACATTTGTCTTGGTTTAGAACAGCTTTATATCGTTCAGCTGGCTTTACAGCCTCTTCTGTGCCTAAAGATAAGTATGGTTAAGTATAATCCTGAAGTTTTTATCTTCTGCATCATCAGCCTGCACTTCAGTTACCATTTCACATTGCGCTTCTCCCAGCAGCTTTGAACAACCCGAGCCTGACAATTAAGAGAGTGAACTGGCAAAACTGCTAATTTCTCTCCTTTTCTTTCACTCTTATCTCGTATTCTCTAAGGTACACGTCTTTATCTACATGTTTCCAAGAAGGTGTTCAATTAATAACTCAGACAAGTCAGAGCCGATAGGATCTTTTCATGTATTAATTTAACTCTTCCTTTCAAGCAGAGTGCCAGCAAACCCACTGTTTTCATGTTTTCCCTATTTATTCTGGCTGTATTTTTTTATTCAAGTTGCATGCAGTAGTCCTTTGAGTCTGCTGCCAAGAAATTATTGGGGATTACAGTAGTGGCCTTACAGGTAATGGGGGTTCTCAGTGATGTTACATTGGTTTTATTTATTGCAAAAAAAAGTAAACCTGCAGACTTGGTCGTGCAACATATAGAATTTTTTACTTACTCAGTTTCTTCTGTTTGTTTTGGCTTTTTTTGTGACAACAAGAATGATGCAACACAGCTGACGAGCACAACAAAGCTCATTTTCAGTGTAGAGAATTGTAATACTTGTTCAAGGGCAGAGGTTTCTTGGTCTGTATGTGCTAGTCATTGAGCAGGTAGAAAGCAATGTTTAAAGGCTCCCTGTTCTTTCATTAGACATGAACAACAATATGTTTAGTTTCCATCTGTGTTGGTCTTGCTGCAGGTTTAAATTTGCTCTAAGAGCTAAGCTGAGTTGATGTTATAAGAAAAATCATCTTGATTCTTTCTGGTCCCAAGAACAGTCTCCACCGTAGTCAATGTGATCTTGGAGATACAGGAACATAGCCACTCTTGGCTAGCAGAGGACACACATCTCCACAGAACGGCAGGGCATTTAGTGAACACGAAACCAATTCATTTCACCAAGAACATCGGTGACCAACTAGCTAAACCATGAAATTCTGTCATGTAACAAAACCTTTAAAACCCATCTTGGGGATACTTTTGTTTGGAAATGAAGATAATGATTCTTTATTGCTGTCTTTAATACCAACATATGCCTGATGAAGTATTTGGCAAATTTCTATTCGTGTGGCTTGTAAATCAGTTTTCTAACTGGTTTCAGAGGGAGCGGCAACCACAAATTTGAAACTATGAAAATGGATGAGAAATGTTGGTAAATGACAAGTGAAGTCCTCCCGATTTTCCTTGTCAAAGCATATGAACCTTTCGATCAGCAACTTGTCTGAAATAAACTTAGAGAATGTAAAGGTAATGTTATCTAGCACAGAAATTGTTATGAAATACAGAAAAAATTACCCATTAATCAGATTTTCAAAATCGCCCCTTTTTCCACCAAGCTGATTTTTCATTCTTTAATCAGAGGACTTTCCATACTGTTTTTTTCACTCAGGAATGCCATTTTTAACATAGCAAACTTGTATCACCAGGACAAAAAGTTGGTTTCCATCCAGTGAGGAACATAAACAGATGTAGACTATTAGTTAAATTGCTGATTCTGTGATTAATATTGACCATTGTTGTAGTTGTCAATTATTTCATGGAAATCTTGTGAGTATAAAGTCCAAGTTTAATAAGCTCGGGTATACTGCAGTTTTGGACTATTTCCAGCAGTTTGCTTCTATTTTCAAGTTTATCTCGCTGGTATCACTGAAGCAGATGACATGTGAAGCCACAGGTGACTTGCTGGCTTCCAAGCCTGCTGTGTCACAGGGCTTGGCTATGGCACGGTAATGTTAAACTGCTTTAAAATACAGTTTAGTCTTGTAATATAACCCACTTTATGTAATGTTTTAAGTGTGTTTCTCAACTGTAAGTTCTGGCCAAGTGTTTCAGATATCTCAGGAATACAGTTTAAGGAAAAAAATCTTTCAAGAAGAATTCTTAAAAAGGTGAAAGTCTACCTTCCTGAAGCCAAGTGCTGCAACTTTTTTGTGTGGTTTATGTTTGTTTTGTTTTGTTTTGTGGTTTGTTTTTTGTTTGTTTGTTTGTTTGGGTTTTTTTGTTTGTTTTTGTTTTTTTTGTTCATGTGTTTGTTTGTTTTTTGAGGACTTCAAGTGTTTTCCATCTTAATCCTTGTGCAAGATAAACTGTGCCTTTTAAAGAGCTCATTCTAATAAAAGGTGTGTAAGTTCATTGGCTGAAGACTGGGGAACCAAACTGGAAATCCAAGGGAGATGTTATGGAATGCTCATTGGTAGAAGGACAGATCTTGGGCTATCTACAGATTCCGAGGGACCATGTACTGCCTGGCAGGGAAGAATATGTATTGACAGCGCTCCTTAAAGGCATGCTTCAAGGACAAAATTAAAACGTTTCCATAGGGTGCAGCTATCGATCACCAGGAAGATGTTCCTGTACAGCAAGTACAACACAGTATAGCTTTCTAGTGACCTTACACACCAGCCAACGTAGGAGCTGCTATAGTAATTACACATTACATTAAGTATCAAGTAAGAGCCAACAGCCAATTTACTAGGCAAACCTTTTATGCGTTATTAAAATCATATCCTTCCCAGAAGATTCAACCTAATAAAATTGAATTTGACAATGCAATCAGTAAAAAGCAGGTTTTAAAAAAAAATGCTTCTTTGTTGATAATGTCCCAAGAAATCCCATGTTTTATATAATGCCTAATACTCATAGGGGTGGAAATAATCCCTCGAGTATATAAACAGTTCTAGTTGCACATTCTCTGAGACCGCCCTGAAATCTTTATAATTATATTTTATTAAGAAATAATTATTATATATCAAGTGCACATTACACTTAAATTAAAAATTAAAGACTGCATTACCTAATATTTTGGCAATTAAAATATTGAAACATTTAGGAAGTGTGAAATTGGACGGATTGTTCTTGCATATCAAGAAGATATTTCTCCTTCCTGAGCAACTGGCTGGGACAGTTTATTATGGGCCCTGGGGAAAAAAAAAAAAAAAGAAAAGATATTTGACATGAAAAAAAAGAGGAGGGAACAAATATTTTGTGCTTGAGGGGACAAATGTTCGCTGCTAACATTTCTAACAAGTTGCTTATGACCAGATATATCCACTGCCTTATGCTTAAACTGCTTATGACTGGATATATATATTTGGTCACCTTAAAGGAGCCCTAGTGGGCCTTTCTTTCAGAAAAAAAGTTTCTGAAAACTTGTCATTTTAAGGTATTGCTAGGATAAGTTTTGTGTTTTTTTGTTTATTGCCTTGGCCAAGATAACATATTTTGTTATGTAGTAGAACAAAAGTTACCTGTGTTTGAGAACTGACACCATACAGCAGCTACTTTTGTGAGCTTATTGCTCAGTTTTGATTTCATGTGACTTTTAAAATTTTAAAATAAGGTATGTGCTACTCCTATATATAACGTACAAAATTTAGGGGGAAAAAAAAAGTTTATATTGAACAATATTCTACAACTAGATTAATGTTCTGCTTCTCTGAGCCTAGAGGGCCCAAGACCCAACTGTAAAAGCTGTCAGGAAATGAGTCGAGTCTGCTCCGAACATCTAGAACGTAGCTCAAAGCAGAATGTGGTGCAGATTCTCTGAGTAGGTGGTAAAATGATTAAAACCAAATAAGGCCAGGATAAATCAGTTTCATGACAATGTATTTTACACACAGAACATCATAGTTGCAAAAATCTAGCTCTTCAGTCATTAGCTGGCAGCAATGGTACAAGAGCATTGCCCCAGACATGCCTAAATGAGGACCTTATTTTTTTCTTCAGTTCTCCCAAACTGATAAGAAATGTTGCAATTTTGTGTATCAGATCACACCTACTGCCTCGAGTGATAAGTTCCTGTCTGCTTCTATTGAAGGGCATGGAAATGCTGCTTCTAGGAGGAGTTAACTGAGAGTTTGTTCTTCTTAATTTGGACAGTTTGTTAGCTGGATATAGTCTTAGCTATGACTTTTGAATCAAAGTTGCCTTAATATTCTATTTTTACTTTTTAAAAGTCAGATTGCTTATTTAAAAAAAAAAAACAAACCCAAAGTTTGTTTAAAAATCAAAGTGTAGGTCCCTATTTTTTTTAAGAATAAACCCAAACCTCTCCCCCTTGGCCTGAGTCTTGATTGTTTGCTGCCTCAGAAAGCGGATCAAGGAGCAGTAAGTAGTACAGCAGCCCTTGTGCAGGTCCAGTGCAGTAGTTGGAGGTATGCCTACTGAAACTGGGGCTGAACTTGGTCCTCTGTCTTCACTGTGTGAGTACAGATTCTGTTTCAGTACTTCAGAGGTGCCCAAGAAAACTTTGTAATTTATGTTTTCCACTCATTTTCTTTCTCCACTGGTTCTCTGTTTTGGTTGAGTCGCGTTTCCCCAGCTTTCAGATGTACGCATGAATGCTGGAAAAACTCACTCTCATGCATAATGAAAGAGGAAAAGCTACAGGGGAGGAATTTATTGGCCAGAGTCTCCATTCCTGCTCTATATCTCACTCTACAAGCTCCCACAGCAAGTGAGTGGTAGAGCCAAGAATAGAACACCACTTCTCTGACACCCAGTCCAGTGTCTTAACCCCTGCCTCCCGTGAGAAACTGTGTTTTGGTTTTCTGTACAGTGCAAAGATAAGATCATACTTTATTTTGGTGCATAAATTGATCTCTAGGGTGAATGAATAAGGTTGGGAAATAGCCAGAGAATAACACAATGTAAATAGTGAAACGTAAGGAGGTTGTATATATATGTATTACTACAGCTTCTCAGACTGCTGTGTGTCTAGATAGAAATAATTAAAAATTATCTCAAGTATTTGAGTTATTTCAAGTTTGTTTTGAGCACACAAGGTCATCTTCAGAGAGAAAGCAAGATTTCTTTTCTCAAATGGATTTTCTTTGAGAGCAGCCCGTGGAGGTGTTCCTTTTGTCTGTAGCATAGATGTGCTTTTCCTCTCCAGTATCACTGGCTTTGTTGGGGATAATGGCAGGGGTCGTGTTGTCTGTTTGGGGACAGCAAGAGAATTTGGAGAAAGATGGAGCTAGCATGGGTTGGCTAAAGTGCTCTACCTGCAGAGCATTGCTGCAAAAATGTCTTGGCTATAATAAGGAGTAGCACACACAAACTTAGCATAGGGGTGTTAATATGAAATGCTTAACTGCATCCAGCACTTACAAGTGATAAATACTAGAGTGGTCTCCAGAAGTGCTGGCTCAGCACCTCTGGCTTCTGAAACAGCCATTCTAAGTTTGGTTAGGAAAATGTACTCTCTCCAAAATATCCAGCTGTTCTCAGCTGATAGGGGGATTCACATTGTCCTTTGCTTTGGTATCCACCAAACCTTCCACGAGGTTCATGACTGTAGCTGTGCTATGTTAGCTGGCTCATTTTCAAGATTTGTCACCCAGAAGACTTTGAGTTTTGACATATCAGGGAGTTATCACTGTGCCCTCAATTTCAGGCAACAAAAATGCTTCTCTTCTTCAGCCTTTCCCAACATGTGAAAAGAGGCAAATGTTAAGTGCCGCAGGTAAAAGCTGGATCCCACCACCCTTTTAAAAGCACATAGGTTCGAAGTATAAATATTTCTGAATTTTATTTCCAAAACCTCTACACTCATCACAAATGGGTGTTATGTGCAGGGCATAGAGATTGCTGGAAAAGGATAAAAAAGAGGTCACAGTAGCTTTTCTTCTGTGTTCTTTAGCCATGCTCATTGCTTTTATACAGCATTTACAATACAAACCACTCAAATGCATTTGAAAATGACTCCTGTGTTAGTTTAGGTACCTAGCAGTGTGGGTGCACAAACGAGTTGCAAGGAATAAGCTGAAGCAGGACCTGACAGCACCACTGTGGCAGAGAGAGCCTTCTCCACTGACAGCAAAACAACACATTTGCTTGCTCAGTGGCTAGAAACGATCGGGAATTTTTTGGCAGTGCTTTATACTTGGGAACTCTTTATTTCTCACCACTGAAACATTTTGTGGGAACGTGCCAGCTTCAGTAATAAAAAGTTTGCTTTCAGGCTAGAATCTAGAGGCAGCATGCTCTAACCCTGATCTGCCTGAGAAGAAGGATTTAACCCCCAAACTCCTCACATTGCAGAAGAGCCCCGGTTCTGGGTTATGATGTTGTTAGAGTGCTCTTTTTCTATGCTTTTGTAAATACAAACCCAAAAGACCCAAACAAAAAACAAATCCCACTTCTGAATTCTACTTGTTACAATGGGGAATACTTCTGAAATTTTGAAATGATTTCTGGGATGGGAAAAAAATGTTTTTCTTCTTTTGTAACTTTGCACCTCAACACTCTGTCATGAACTTTGCATCTGAGATTTTGCTCTTGATGAATGAGCTTTCAACCATAAAGACTGCTGTGAATGAGGCTTAAGGACTTTCCTGAAAAATGAAAACCAAAAGGCTAAACCACAGTTACCTTAGGAAATGTGAGGAAGGAGAAAAATGAGATCTTTGCTCCCCTGCCTCTTCCAAAGGGTTTTGTCATTCATTCTTCAGCCAGGTTCTCCCACTGCAGGCACTGGCTGCTCTTGCTCAAACAGGAGCTGCAGGTAGAGTGTTGCTGTATTACCAGGGAGGGTTTCCTGGGGTTCTGAGCTGGCGCTGGGCTGCAGCATCTCTAGAGACTCGTGGGCGATGCCCTGATGGCTCTGCTGTACCTGATCTCTTTGTGAGTGCTGCTCTGACTGCTCAGCCTAAGAAGAGCCACAGATTGTCTTGGCTCTTCACCCTCATGAGCTTTTTTGGTTAATAGAGTTAGAAATGCCAACTACACTGTAAAAAAAACCAGAAAATTAATCTGTTGTTCTTTCTGGAACCTGATGTCTATTGTTATTTGCTGCTTTCTGTAGTTGTGGCTCTCCCTCTGTTTTTGTGTGTGTGTCATTATCTGTGTGTCAGGTGAAAGAAAAAGGATGAATTTTGACCTCAGATAAGTGTGAGATGACTACTGTTTATACCCTACCTTCTCCTGAGCAGCAGATACCAAGGGGCTGCTCTTCTAGGCTGCAGAGCTGTCAGAGAACTTGTGGTGATATCTTTACTTGGGGTTACATCAAAGTGAAAAATATAAAACTTACAAATCACTACAAAGTATACACATTCCCCCCTGCGAAGATGCTTTGAGGGAAAAAAGGGCTACAGAGCTGTTTAGTGTGCTATTAGAGCGTGCTCAGATCCCGGTGGTGAGTGCAGAATGAAAGAAACAATACAGAAAAATGGAAATATTTTACAAAGTTTTCCAAAGACATCCTGAAACAGGACTACTTGGTAGACAAAGTATCATGATACTGTGCTTGATGACTCTCATCTAGAACAGCGGGGCTTTAATATGTGTTCATTTTAAATGTGATTTAAAGCATTTGGTTTTCCATATCTAGCAGAAAGGTCTGAGCAACTGTATCCATACTTATGTCCTAAGCAGAAGTAGGAGCATATATAGCATACAAGAGAGTAATTCCTATCTGATGTGGAATTGAACACACTCAACTTCTGTCAGCTCTAAGTGCTGCCTCTATATGCCCCATATTGATATAAGGTGTTGGTCGATATGTACTTTAATATATGTCTCAACAAATTGAAATAGCAGTGCTCTAATGGTATCTTCGTAATGTCTCTTAGAAATCACTATCAAATCAACTATGAATATAGTCATACAAAGTTTTGTTCAGTGCATTCATTTAATACTAATGAGTTCTATGCAAAAAGTAATTTGAAAACACCTTTCAAAAGGAACAAATGTGATTTATCCCAGACAGTCTGGAAGTTTTAGACAAAATTCCTAGTGAAGGATTGGAACAGAATGAACATTTGCTGGGCACTGAAGGGCAAAGGAAAACAAAAAGAAAATAAAACAAAAAACCCCCAAATCCACAGTTTTTCTGAATTATTTTTGTGAATACCTCAAATTTGCTCCTGACAAAGTGTTTATTTATGTTTAATTTTAATAAATTGAAAACATTTTTAATTTCTAGGTAGTTTTTACTTAGTCTTTGAACCTGTTGATTTTAATTCATCAGGGACTGGAGGATGGGGCTCTTTGTTTTGGTGCAATAAATATGCTATAATTACCCACCATTTTCCATTCCCTGCTCCCATAACTTTTGTTCTTTATGTGATGCTATTTGCATCTTAGCTACTGCAGGCATCAAATAAGATGCATAATTAAAAATGTTATCGGAAGTCCAATTTAAGATCAAAGATCTCATGCTATCAGAGATCCAGTACTTAGATACCACAATAATAGGTACCATAGAAATAGTCAGATGGGTTAGATTAGGTAGCAATTTATTTTAGTTTGTTTCCTTCTTCTTAGTACTCATTACAGATACCATAACCTGCTAGAAGTTTTAAGAAGAAAATGTAATTTTTAAAGTGAAAAGGCTTCCAGATTAAGCAAAACTGATCAAAAAATTATGGAAGTAGGAAAATGAGACCTTTAGAATAAATATGACCAAAAGCATAATAAACACCGACTGAGAGCATAATCCTGAATGCTAACAGAAACCCATTTGTTGTAACAAACATTTGGTCTAATTTAATCTTCAAACGTATTACTGCCAGAAAGAATAGAATTTGCAGGCTCTAATGTGTTGGTTACTCTTAAAATTCTACTTTAACTATTGATGCTGATAGTGTCTCCTACTCAAAAGACCATTTTAATTATCACTGTCATCCATCTCCATAAAGTCTACGCGTGTGTTTTATTTACAGATCATTCTTTAAGCTGCTAATTAAGCTGTATTCTGAGATGGAAACAAAAGACAAAATTATGCTATGTCCCCATCAGAGCACAACAGCAGTGTGTGAATTTGAGGTCTTGTTTGCTAAGATCTTGTGATACAATATTCAGAAGAAAGCAAAGGCAGCATTAGTTTGTTACATGGCAGCGCATCTGCACAGCCAAGGCTCCGATCTCACGGGGCAGTAACCGCTCCTGAAAAGATGGGAGAACCCTCCACTTTTAATGCAGCCCATGGCAGTTAATGGAACCGAGCAACGCGTTTTTACCTGTTTGCTTATGTTTTACTTCTGAATTACTTTGATTTGAGATTAAGTAATCTAAATGTATGTTTGGTGGAGAACAGTAGTTTTTTGTATTCTTTCACGTTTAGAAATTATTCTAACAGCTCTTCCGGCTAATAAATCATAACTAAGTTGGTTTCTAATGCATTTGAACTATCAGGCAGTATGTGCAGAATGTTATCAGTTTTCATGTGTTACAGATAGGGGAGGTTTAAAAGTGGCTTTAAAATGGTGTTGAGCTACTGCAAAGATTTTTCCATTTGCTTCTCAGCCATTGCCTTTGTGCAATCTCAGGGCGATTGCATTGAAGTGGTAGGGGGTATGATCTGCCACGCTCTGCAAAACTTCCTTTGGCACCTGTGGAACCCAAAAAGCTCTTAACCGGGCAAAGTGCTGTGCTTCTCTCAGACAGACAGCAGAGCTCTGACTCCTGCTCACCAACCCCAGCCATCTCCACTAAAAAAGACTTTAAATAACTTCCCATTTTTTTTCTTATCCAAAAGCGCTTTTGAAACACGTCAGGATACAAATAAACTTATAAAAGAGTCCGTCTAATCATGTGTAAGGTTCTCAGAATTTCATTGCTCTTTGTTATCTGAAAACCTGCAAATAAGAAAGCAAATGCTGGCAGGGCAGAGGTGCATTGTCACATTGCAAATGTCACGTTAGGAGAGCTAGCTGGGGATGCTGACAGAAAGCCTATGATCCAAGAGTTGGTATTTGGGTTCAGTCTTGTGAATGAACACTATTTTTAGAAATGAACTCAACTGAAATTTTCCTAATTTTCCATGTAAATGACCATCTTGTTGAAATTCAGAGCCAAATAAACCCCCCAAACAACTGGGGTTAAGTGTAAAACCTGCAATTCAATTTGCATGTTGAGTAATTCAGACTGTAATAGAAGCTTTGTCATGTTAAGGTTAGGTCTTTCCTGTGGCTGCTCAAGTGGGCTCTAAAGACTTTTTAACATGTTGCAGGATATTAAGGGGGGAAGGTTTGACCTACATCCATTTTTTTTTCAGACCCACTTCTGCAGGTTTCATCACACTTCTCGTGTCTCACATGTGGGACATTGCTGAGGGCAGGATAGGTGCCCAATTGCCTACATACAATTTCATCAGGAAAGGTATATGATTTATTGCCCTGTAAAGGGTTTTGACATGAAGCCTGTGAAAAGCACTATATAAATGCCAATACAATATAAAACGTCACACAAATACTTTACTCATTAATTCTGACCCCATGCTTTTGTACTGGAGAGAAATGGGAGTGAAATATGAATGTGTTCCTTATGCTTTAAAGGGAAAAATGGGTTTGTGGAGTTTATACAGGCTGATGTGTTAACCTGGCTTTGTGGCTCCTTTACAGAGAAGCAGGAAGAAGCCCACTCTTTGTCTGGTAGTAACACTGCGACTGAGAGCAGATAAAGCACCAACAAAGGGAAGCTCCTCCTTGGTGATGACAGTCCTTGGTCATGATACTGTTTTCATGAAAGAAACAGATGATTTCATTTTTTACTTCAAGATTTCATTGATTTCAGCACCACTAGCTGGAAGCCTTTCTGCCATCACCTCATTGCATTCCCCCCTCCCCTCCCCCCCTTAGGTTTTTTCATATTAATCTCTTTAAACGGCTTCATAACCAAAGTTTCCCCAGCCTTCAGGGATGGGACAGGCCTGTTTCAGAACATGGCTTCAGCAAAAGAAAATGTGCTTCACAGGAGCATTCTACTGACCCATTAGAGCTGAGCTTCATTCTGTTGCCCAAAGGGGACAACACCTCAAAGCCCAAATCCTACCAGTCCCTAGATTCTTCCCTATGGGAAGCCACTGGGGGAGGCCAGAAAAGGAAGAGAGAGGTCATGAGAGATACCAGCAAACCCTCTTCCATCTTCTGCAGGGATTTTCTAGCCTTGTCCCATTCAGTCTGGGAGCCAGCCTGGCCCAGTTGGTATAAATCCCCAAACTTATGTCTAACCAGCTGCAGTTTGCTCTCACCCGCTGACCTACCTGCACGGTAGGGCATCAGTTCTCTTAAACCTTGCTACATCAGCTTTAACTATTGCTGAGTACCAAGTAAAATTTACCCCATTCCTTTATTTTTATTTCAGGTTGCTTTTCAAATTCCTTTCCCTTTCCGTGTTTCTCTGTGATTTTGATTATTTCTATTCTATGTCTATTTTCAGTTTTAATAGGTTATTTGCTTTCTGCTGATCTCTGCTGACATTTTTCCCTTTTCATTTGTAGCACTATTAATTCCCCTAGGTTCAATGTTTTGTCTACGTTCAGAACATGTTTGTTTTTCTCTAGTGGCCTGTAATTGCTTTCCCCCTCCTCCTCTTTAATTTTTCCAATTATGTCTCCACTGATGCTCCTTTAAGAGCAAGAAATGCAGGGGGTAACTTCTTCAGGATATGGCTTTTTTGGCCAGAAAGTTCTTTAAGTCTTGGGAAGGAGCTTGGCTTGAGGACACTGATTGCGCTTCTCTTTAGTAAATGAGGGGTGTAGTTCTGGTTAGTTAATGTGCTGCATGTTGGGGATGGTCCTGCATTGACACCTTTTCACAGGACTTGTAATGGAGGCAAGTCTACCCTGCAGTGTCACCTTAAACCAGAGAATTCTAGCTCATGGGTTTGGTGAACCTTCTCCTCATTGTAGGTGAAGGATGGAGGACTGCTGAGACTAAGGGACCAATGCAAAGTCTCACAGGAAAGCTGTTCTCTGGAGTCCCTGTTTACCAGGCTGACATCCACGCTGGTCTGTCACTGTAGGCTCTGGCCTGTCCATTTTTCTCTGTTTTTTTTTCCAATTTCCATGCTGTAGAAATCCAAGTCCTACAGGCAGAAATGTCATAGTTGCTGTCCTGAACCATTTTCATGGGGAAATGTTTCTCGAGAATTTCTCATGGCTTACTGGTGTTCTGTGCTTGACTCTCAACCTACGAATGCATTTCATTCTTCCCAGCCCTGGTGTTTTCAGTGGCACTTCTGCCAGGGACAGGATAATTCCAGGGCTGTGGAAATTCAGAGCTTTGCTCCCTGGGCAGTGCCTATCCCCTCCCGTAAACGTGCGTCCCATTAAAACCCGCGTAAAACTTTATTTTCTTCCTTGCCCCTGACCATAGTCACCGTGGGGGACGTCCACC